>ML844647.1:11373-37483 GCA_009831015.1 Picea engelmannii | reverse complement strand
TACATCTATTATTACTACTTCTTTTGAATAAGTATTCCATAACAAAACATATGACATATGGAGAAGAAATTATGTTGAATTTTGCAAGTCGTCAACTTGTTGTGTCAGACATCAACAACTTTCATTTTCTTGTACAATCCGCTTGAAAAGCCACCCCTCCAAGAAAATGGAGCCTTTTTTCACTTCTTTGAAATTAATTTGAGTTTTTTCCTAATAATTGAGCATCATTACTCCTTTCTCTAAACATGTCACTTTAAATTTGCTTAGTCTGGTTGGGATTGCATTTTTTTTTTTTAACACTTAAGCAAATTGCAAAGATTAATTTTTTTTACTATTGAACAAGTTAGTTTAAACTCCTCCAGTGAACACCGAAGGAGTTCCCTCCAACTGTTCTAGTAGCCACCATAACATTTCCCATAAACATTGCCGAAACACTGAAATTCCAACCACTCTACTTCCCACAAACTCCTCTGGTTTGATCGAAGGAGTTCCTACAAACTTCTTTGGTCAAACCGAAGGAGTTCCTACAAACTTCTCCTCCGCGACCATGGCTACACTTCACATCAATCTCTCTGATTTACACCAAAGATCTTTCCACAAAGTCCTTCGGTGTATGCCAGAGGACTTCTCACCAACGTTGCTAGTATGATCCTATTTAAGCCTTCGATTGCATTTATTTCCCGTTTGGCTATAAAAAGGAGTTCACCCAATGCCATGTTAACAATTATTCACCAAACACCTAAGGAAAGAAAAGCAATGTTGAGGCGACGAGTCCATAACTTCCTCACACTAAACCTGTTATCGTCTCCCACGTGGCATCTTGTCAGGTAAGCACTAACCATGCCCTTTTTCTTTTGTTGGTAAAAGTTGCTAGGGTTAGAGTTGTTTTCTATGGTTGGGTTATTGGCCCTTTCGACCCTGATCTCACCATTATTTTGTTTTGTTTCTTTAAAGGTGTCTTCAATGATGGTCGCCCTTCCCCTTTCTCCATAATAAATTCTTGGCCGCTTCACACTTCGGCCCCAACCATACCCTAATTCCTTTCAGAAAACAACCCATACCCATTCTAAGAATCGTAACTGCATCCCAATCTCATGTCCCCACATTGCAGGTCTATTTGTCCCCCACACTCACTATAGTGCCCTGTGTGAATTTATATGGAGCTAGTTTAACCATAGCTCAAACCATAGGGGGATTCAAAGACTTAAATCACCTAGGATTGCAAGTTGCAAACCTGAACTCGATCACAATTTCATAGATTAAATTAACAATATTTTGGGCCCTAATCTTAGTTTCTCGAATTTCCATTTACTCGAGCCCCAAGACTTTAAAAGAAGAAACCTTCACCGGTTTGTTCGAGGGACTTAGTCCATTTGAAAATTCGTAGAAACCAGAGAGTTTGGCACAAACTCCTTCGGTTCTTTTAGCATACTTAACACAAACTCCTCCGGAGGAGTTAACAAGAATACCTCCGGTGTAAACTAGAGGGATTTATACCAACTTCTATGGTTCCCATGCTTACCCACCCACAAACTTTGCATAAAGTGCTCCAATGCGTTCGAAGGTTTTCACACAATCTCGTTAGGCGTACACCGAAGATTTTCACACTAACTTCTCTGGTGTGTGCATTAATCTAGCAACAGACTTAATATAAAATCCTCTGATGTGCATCGAACAACGCCGATTTTAAGCCTTTTCGACTTTTTTCCAAGTTAGCTTTCATCATCAATTTGTATTTCTCTCTTGCCTTTTCACTGAGGCTTAGATTTCCATGATGCTTGCCATCGTATTGTCATCATTTGATGACAATATTCCACCTAACTTCAAGACAAATGACTCCTCAGATATTTTACATGAGCTACTTAGCTAAAATTATTTTTTTGCATATATATATATATATATAATTCCTGGTTTTGTCTTTGAATTAATTTCGTTTATGCCTTGCAAATTTAGATATGTCTTCGAGGAATAAGGAAACTAGCAAAGCGCCTGCCACATAAGCTTCTGGAAGTGGCCTCCAATCTGAAGATGAACATGACATCGAAGGAGCCATATATGATGATACAATTGACTTCCTAGAAAAGGAGAAGATGTGCTCAAATGGGGTGATGTCTATCACATGTTTAAGAAACATAATTGTGTTGTTGATGCTAAGGACCAAGCCGAGCTCGGGATTTTCAAGAACATCAAGAAATCCAGTATACATAGAGTAGCAACCCGCGCTATTGTATTCCTTTGCGCCGATGCTATTTCATGGATCCTCAAACACATGGACTTAGGAAACATGTATATCTACAATGCTAGAGGGGATCCTATAAATTCATATCTACCTAAGGATCTAGCAAAGTGTTATCACCTGGAGAAGGGGACCCATTCATTAGACAAAAAAATTCTTGGTGTGTTCAAACATACAACCAAAGACTTGTGCCTCATATGGTACAAAGTAGATAAACAATTCAAGCTCATACCAACTAGTGGATACCCCACAAATGTATTAAAAATTCCTTATCAATTCATGGTGGAATTGCTATGCAGGCTGTATGGAGATCTTGATGCCTCCAAATTCCCCCTTTCATACATGTCCTTGATTTATCGTTGTGCAGAAAAAGGATCGTCATCCAACTGGGATGAAATTATGTCAGCCAATCTAGTAAAGGCCATCACAACAGTAGAAGCCCTGCTTGGAACATTCCTAGATTTCCATATGTATTTGTACCTGATAGAAATCATGTGCATAGCCCACCAATACCAAATTATGGGTTGGGCATGGTAGCTGACAGACTCAACCATTCACATATATTGCAAAGTGCTCTGGGAGCACAACTATAGAACAAAGTACCAAAAGATTTGTGAGCACTTCTTGGCTCCGCTGTATGAGTTCATATTTTGCACACCAACCCCATGTATGACTAACAAAGAATTATCCATCATCAAGAGAATCGAGGATTGGTACTTGATGGAACATGACATGTATATCAAGGTATACAAAGCTATGAAATCCCCCATCTACTTCCTTGATTTGTACTAGACAAATTGGTGCTTCAGGAAGTGTCTAAGTATCAAACGGTGATCAACGGAGTTGGGGGAATACTTTACCAGGATAAGAAGGCTATATGGCCACTACTCCCATTATACATTTGGTTCCTACTCCTTTGTAAACACAAAGAAAGCCTAAGAAGAATTGGATACATTGTTTTCATACCACTTCGGGGAAGAGAGGTTCAGAAGGAACGACCCAAAGGAGGTCATCGAAGAACACTTCAACAAGCTCAACATGCCTTGGGAATACACATCAGAGGTTTGGGAGGAAGAAGAAGTACATTGCGGTGCAACGAATTACGATGAAATCATCATCAAAAGATGCGATAAGCCTATTGAAAGGATTGTTGATGAAGCAAAGGAAAGAGAAGAGGCCAAAAGGAAAGAAGAAGAAGAGGCAACATCAAGGACATGTTTCGCAAGTACATATGTGAAGACGAGATTTGCAGAGAAGAAGAAACAATCCCAGACAAATCAACTGAAGAAGAACGACGCAAGGAGGACAAAGAAGCAAAACAAAACAAGACATCCTCGATGGAAACTTATCTTCTGAAGGTATCCACAATAGGTGCCAACAGTCACAATCCATTCAATGGGATGAATCTGGGGTTCTGCACCTCATTCAAGGCAAATGAAGTGTGTAAAATAAAGAAATTCACATATAACAAAGTGTCGGGCAGGACTATACAAGAGAAAGTGAAGAAAGTGTCAGAGACTAGGGTAAATCCAATTTTAGTTATCATGCAAACCCATGTAACAAGCAATTTTAGTGAAGATCCAGTCACCATATCCTCTACTGGCTCTGCTTTCATGAAAACCACAGAAGATAACGTCCAGAATTTATGCCAGCAAAATATGGATAAGGAGGCAAATATAAGAGAGCTAGAGGAACAACTCTAGTAGTCAAAGATCGACGAGGGCAACCTACAAAGCTTCAAAGCTAGTGTAGAGAAGATCAGAACACAACTAGAAGAAGTTATCATTGACATGTACATCCATCTACACTTATTTCAGCTAACAACAACAACCATCATTGACCAACATAGAAGAGTATAGGCCAATAATTCACATTTCAACACTATTTGGGAAGGTATCGATGATATTGACAAATGGATTGCAGGGAACCCAGATGCATCAGTTGAGCTCCCTCACACTTCAGGCACAGAAAGAAAGATAGATCTCTACTCATTGGATCGTTGTCAACAAGATGGACAAAGAGACTGTAACGTCCCCCATCCCAACCGAGGGACATTACGGTGCAAAATTCTCTTAAAAACAAAATTTATGTTAACTAATTTAATTCTTTTACAATTAACTGATTTCCTGTAGCCTTCAATTACGAATTAAAATTATATTTAACTATTGTTCGTTGCCATTACATTGATGCATCTAAACATACTAAAATAGACATGAATGTATCTAATAAACTTCATTGCAGCAACATATAAAATATGTTATCATACTCAGAGTTCACGCACAACAATTAAATTCATAATACAACAGAAACAAGAAAAAACACTTATCTTTTCACAATAGTTGTGCAACCAAGTTCTTGGGATAGACGTTTCACCCAACCATAGTCTGACTGCTCCAAATATCAACAGTTAGTCACCCCCAAGCTGAGGCTAGTAATCCACAAAAGAGGGCGGTCTCTCACAGTCCACTCACAACTCATAACACTCACAACCCATTGATATATTCCTACAACTATCCTGATTTTCCACCAGCTCTCTTCCTCTTGACCTGCCTAACCCAAGGAATGTACCCCTTCATTGATCTTATTCCCTTGGGTATCCCATTCATTTATCAGGGCCTCTTTGGCACATGTAGCTAGGAATCTCTCAGTTGGGAACTCGAGGGAACTAACTGCTAGGAAAAATTACAAGAAAACAACAAAAAACACTTGTTGTTTTAGTGCAAGTCCCCCATGAGTTTACTCTTCAGCCCTGACAACTTGGCTCTTCATTTTTCCAGCTCCAATTTTCTCCAAATACAGTCCATCTCCAAGCTCACTTCCTTGCTATCTCCTTGCTCCTCGTGCACAAAAACTCAATGTGTAAAAATTGTTGTCCCAACCCATACAAATTTATCTCCTTTGGTTTGCTTGCTTGACTCACACACTTCCCCAAGATGATTATACTCAACCCCCATGTGTCCAATAACTGTGGTATGTGACTACTCACACCCACCCTCTTACATGTATTCAATGTTTGGCTTTGGGAACACTCAATCATAAATTAGAAGATTCATATACAAATACTAATTTTAGGAAAATTGGTGGAATTGATATACATGGGTAACTCCCCCTTGGACCCCTCTTAGCCATTTTCCTAGACCCTCCCCTCTTTGGTGGATTAATTCAGCCCCCATCTTTTGTCCATGTCCCCTTAGCAGCTAGTATCACATTTTATTATTAAAACATTGAAATACAATCCACATATTGCATTGCTTGGCCATAGCCATATATTATATCTAAATAAACATTAATTAAACTAGGGATTATAGTGGGGATGTTACATCCCCTCTCCTCTAAAATTGTGCGTCGTTCTCAGTGCACTCTATGCTGATATACATATATATGAAAATTTACATCACGATACTTAAAAATAAGAATTTTGCAATTCAACAACTCCAATAGCAACTCCAACCATAATCTCATGCTCTTTTGAACTTGTCAACCCAAGGAATGCACCATTCGTTTATCAGAGTTCAAACAAGGGATATACCATCCATTTATCAAAGCTAACCCAAGGAATGAGTCATTCTTTTATCAGGGTCCCTAGTGTAGTTTGCTAGGACTCTCAGATGTGGTTCTGGGACTCTAGCTGCTCAAAATGGAGTCTTTCATTTTGTTTTCTTCAAAATTGTCAAAAAATTGTGGCTATTCCTCCCACATGTTTTCTTCACGCTCCCATGTAGCATTTTTAGGACCATAACATATCCATTGAACCTTTACCAACCCTATGGATTTGTTCCTGAGAACTTTGAATTGTCATTGTTCCCAATTTAAGTTCAAAGAAATATTTCATATTCCTTTCATAGTAATGCTCAGACAAATATTTCTCTTGGAAATATCCTTTGAATTGCCTCCATGAGATTATCTTGTCATCAAGGTTCTGGGCTTTCTTAAGCTAATCCCACCACATGTTTTTTTTTCCTTGCAAGCGGTAGGTGGAAATTGTAGCTTCTACCCATGAGGGGTAATCATGCAACTGGAAATATTTCTTCATTTACAACAGCTAGGCTTTGACTTCTTCTTCTTTCCTGTGCTCACCATTGAAAGTTGGTGGTTTACTCTTCCTGAGCTCACCTTGCAAGATGTTTTCCTCGTGCCTTCTCCTTTTCCTCCTAACAGGAGACACACTTGGGTTGTTTCTTGGCCATGAACTCACACGAGTTCTTCTAGTGGATTTCCTTGGAGAATGATGGAACCTACTCATGCTTCTTGATTTCCTATCATTTCCATAATCATCCCTTTTTCTCTCTTAATGCTGACACTTGTATAACACTAGTTTCTTGCTTAGTTCCAGAGTCCTTGTTGAATTTCTTATGTGAAATTTTTAAGCTCTGAAGTATCTCTTCCTGAGCCTTCATAATCATTTTGTTATCAACTCTATAGATCTTCACTTCTTTATGGAGGCTTCTCATAGTGACAGGTGTTTATTTTTCATATAAGATGATATACATTCGATGCATTATTCTAATGATGAGTGTTTCATTTATATAGAACATATCGTGACCATCCATGAAAGGATGCATCCCTTGGATAATAAATAACTACTTATTTATTATATATATTTATACTAAACTGGCCTCCACAACAAACACAACTTTTCACATTTTACTTTTCACATTATGAAGACCGACCATAGTTACAAAATTCAACAATCCCTCTTAACTAGGAAGGTATTCATAATCATCTGCAAGTTGGTTTTCATATGATCACTCCCTCTTAACTAGGAAGGTAATTATCATCATCTACAACATCAGTAGCAACCTACCATATGATCTGGGATAATTTCTTCTCGATGTTTTCCAAGCATCAACACTCCCTCTCAATGAGAGAAACATTCTTCATCATTCCATGCTTGTCTCTGAAGTATACAAACTTCTCCCTAGACTCATGACACATGTCTGTCAGTCTTGGGAGATGTTTCTCTCCCACATGAACCGAGGAGAAACTCCCTCTGAGCCAATTGACTCTCTCTGAGATCAGGCTCACTCTGGGTCTGCATGTGATAGCATTTAACATCTTGAGTCTTTATTATTCCTTGTCAAATTACCATGACTAAGACAAAGACCACACCAGGGTCATTCACCACAGGTACACCTCTGTGAGTGAATGTTAGCCCGATGCTAACTGACACATGGAAAACACCTCAAGTCCATATTATTCCTTGTCATGATCAAGGAAGGACTATGCCTAGGGCCATTTACCAAAAGTACACCTTTGCAATAAATGTATCATATCTCCCTTGGTCTGTAGCCCAATATAGGAGAAGGTCTTCTCGATGCTTACTCGAGACATTCGCCACAGGTACACCCCTGCGGGTGAATGTATGCTCGACATTTCCAGACATTGGAGGAACACTAGCACATCGAGTCTTTTGTTCTTTGAAGACTACGCTTGGGCCATTCACCACTGGTCAAATCACCATGACCAATCCTGGGAGAATTTCTGATGACCAATCCTGGAAGAATGTTTGCTCGATGTTGAAACATCACCATAAACATCATCAACTTCCATAATCGGGTTAGTATCCTGAGACATGGCACATCATACAACATCAACTATCTGATCCACACTCTATATGAGTAATTTGGGCATGATGTTGCAGGTATCAAGTGTTGTACACTCAACTGAGTGTTCCTAGGCTATAATAATCATTATTCTTAATATGGTCACTAAATGTGACACAAGAATAATGTTCGTCCTGTATCTCCCCACTGTAGTCACTACCGTGAACTCAGGGAGAAGGACCACTCTTGTCACTCTGATCACTACTGTGAACTCAGGAAGAGTGCTTACCCTCTATCATTCTCTCCACTCTGGTCACTACTGTGAACTCATGGAGAAGGAACATTCTTCCCACTCTGGTCACTACCTGTGATCTTAGGAAGAATGTCCATCCTTGACCACTCTCTCCACTCTAGTCACTACCTGTGAATTTAGAGAGAATGTCCATCCATGGTACAGATCTGTACCATTATCTCCACTCTGGTCACTACCTGTGAACTCAGAGAGAATGTTGATCCATCAGCACTCCCTCTCAACAAGAGGATCAATCTTCACGAGTCCTAGCTTGTCCCTGAAGCATACAAACTTTCCTTTGGACAAGGGCTTCATCAAAATATATGTTATCTACTCATTAGTGGATATGTACAAGAGCTTCACTTTCTCCCTTCTAGACTCGATCATGGATGTAATCATACTTTATCTCAATTTGCTTTGACCTGTCATGGAACACGAGGTTCTTTGAAAGCTTCACACATCTTTGATTATCATAGTATATTACAGTCAAATCTAGCACCTAATCAAACAGTCTAGAAACTAGATTATGGAGCCATATTGCTTTTGTACATGCATCACAAGCTACAATATATTCTTCCTCTGCAGCACTGAGTGCGACATACTTATTCTTACTACTAGTCCAAGATATCATAGAAAATCCCAAACTGAAGCATACTCCTAAAGTACTCTTTCTGTCATATTCACTCCTTGTGACACTAAAGCTAGCTCTTATTCCTTCTCTAGAGTTAACTCAATATTTTCTCCCTCTGGATGTAGTACCACCTCCCTCTCTAGGAGTGTCTCTACATACACTTGAACTGTTTCCATGCCTACTTCCTCAAAACATCATGGCTTGAATCATGTACTGGGACTACTACAGATGCTCCCTACGAGTCTCATAATGTATTTACCTCCTCTACTGGATCTATCACCATCGTTTTTCTACAACCGGTCTTGACTGGTTGTATCCATGATCATTGGAACTATCTCTACTATCTGGTATGATCCAGTCCTGGAGGTATACTACTCCTAGAGACTTCTTGTCTCTGAGAATCTTGTCTGGTAATGTCTCTCCTTGACATCATGTTGGAAGGTTTTACCCTCCATGTCTTCCTCTCTGCATGAGCCAACCGACTCCCTCTTTCTAGGATAATCCTCTTTCCATGAACCTCACTTTATACTTTTCAATGCTATCTTCAGCTGCATTCTTGATCCTGTAGATCCACTTGGAAGTCACCACTGACTTCCCCTCAGGTCTCGGCATTATCTTTGACACATCAATCTTCATGATGGAATGATATTCTTCCATCATGGCATCCTTCCAAACATGTTGGCTTACTTCCTCCCGGAGAACCATCAACACATTGAAACAAGATTCATGTGATCTTGACTAAAAGGGTTTGTCACTATTTCTCATGTCCATCTTGATCAATTCAACAACAAATACCTAGTTGTCAAGGCTCTGGCTAAAAATATTAGATTATCATGCGGCTTACAATATAAAATTTGGTTTGCAGATCCCAAATTTGAAAGCTGAGTCATTTTTACGAACATGAACTTCATTCCCCCAAACAAAAGGTTTCCTCATACGGACTTCTCGTATTTTTCATCCCATACTATCATGGATTTTGACAGCATGATTGCACCTACGATCATTGATCTATTTGAAACTGCATTCGAAACATTGGCACAAGTAGAAAACCTATACATTCAAGTATTTCAAATTCCATATAACTCCCATATGACCTTTGTCAACCAAAGAGTTATCTTCAGATTGTACAAGGAATACTTGAAGCTGCCAAAGATAATTCACTCATAAACTTTGCGCTCCCCCAAGTCTTGCAAGGTGAGGTTGTATTTCTTTTTTACACTCAATTTAACCCTTAAGTCTCATGGATATTTTAGAACAAATCGATTTCTCAAATGAATATCATTTGCCATAGTTAATGAATACACGTGGAAGACTGACCGAGAATTTGCGTGCCAGGCAGTGGATGGCTTGAATCTGATGATGGTTCAGTGTTTACATGTAATTCCATCAATCCCTAATAACTCTATCATATATATAAAATTTAAGAAATTATTTCATTGAACATTCAAGAATATCTCCGGTCAATTCGTGTGTCATCGTCAATAACACTGACCGATTCAAACTTGGATTAAATACGAGCCAATTATGTGCTTGGTGATTTCAGAACCACCACTTTCTCAAGCCCATAACATGACATAATCAACATTATTTTTTGAATCCCATAGCTGGAAATAGTGGATACACATTCCATGAGTATGAACCTGGGAAGATGCAAGCTATCTTCTCTCATTTTCTTGGGCCTCCTGTGAGGGAGTCAAGCAAAGTCCTGCTCTGATACCATGTTGATTTTTCATATAAGATGATATACAATCAATGCATTATTAAAATGATGAGTGTTTCATATATATAGAACATATGGTGACCATCCATGGAAGGTTGCGTCCCTTGGATAATAAATAACTACTTATTTATTATATATATTTATACTAAACCAACCTCCACAACAAACACAACTTTTCACTTTTTACTTTTCACATTATGAAGACCGACCATAGTTACAAAATTCAACAAAAGGCTCATGCCTATCTCTTCTTCCATTTGACTATGTCTTAGCATTCCCCGTGCTGACATGAAAGCCTTGGACCTCTTCCTCATGGCTATAATATCCTTCAACATCTTCCATAAATCTAGTCTTCATATAATAACCAAAGTTGTTTTCCTATACCTCTAATTCTATAAGAAATGTGCATGCAATAATTATTGTTAGAAACATGCATAGCATAAAACATTCCATCCATTAGAATACAAGTTATTACTTCATCAATTTATGGATTACATAATGCACCAAATCAAAATTATGATTCCTTATTTACATTCCTCTCTAAAAAAACTTTCGAACAATTGTACTCATGCCTCAATATGAGTTACGAGCTAAAAGTTACAACATTTACATGCTGCAATTTCCACTCTTTTACTGCTACATAAATCTATTTATCAACTTATGAGAAAATGTATTACCCAATTCAAAATTCTAGGTTGAAATATGTCTTCTACTCAAGACTTTTCCATCAACTATTTGTTTGCTCAAATCCGAGCTCCGAGCTGAAAGTTACTGTCCAGAGAAGTTTAGGTTGTTATACTCAATTTATCCATGCATGCTACATGTGTCTTATTTCTCTTCCTGCACATTTTTAGGTACCCATAACCAAAATATGAATCCAACGTTGGCTTCTATGGGTCACAAGATTTCCGTCGACTGCATCTATGTCCTTGTTGACACTTGAATCTGTTAGGACTGAAATGACAACCTCACGATGATATAAATCCCCCTACATTTTTATAAGAGGTGGTACTCCTCTGCTATGAGTTTCGCAGGACTCTAGGTCTTCAGAATGTGGGACTTTTAGAGAAGTCCGTTGTGGTAATCAAAGAAAATATAAAGATGCAAAAATGAGAAATGTTTTTATTTTCTTTAAAGAAAGTTCCTGAGAATGGACCAGGAACCACAAACATTCACACATTTAAAATAAATAAACAAAATTTCCTCACATCCATGATAGTTGGGCTAAATATTTCTGATCACATAAAAAATAAAAGAAAATGATACACATGCATAAGAGAAATTTGACAGAGTGATATGTGGGAAGCTCAAACAAATATAATGATAGATCAACGTCAAATACTTTATATTCAGAAAGCTGGGTTACAAAGTATAGTCGAGATTGTTCCCAAAATAGCTCTCTTGAAATTTCTAAAAAACATATAGTTTATTACATATCTCCAAAATTTAAATGTGTTTGTCATAAAGAATGGGATTGGGGCTCCTGCGGACCATAAAACAAATATATATAAGAATGAATTTTTTAGAAGGAAGAAAGTGGGAGGTGGAAGACAACAAGATCTGGTAAGAAGAAAAAGAAAATTATTAGTTTTCGGTTAAACTTTTATATTTAAAGAGGTGGAGTAACTGGATGAAGGATTTGATAAAGAAAGAAGGATGTGATCAGTATGAACTTACTATGATGGTATCTCTCATTTGTCACTTGCTTGCTAATGTCCTTTTATTTCTTTCATCGACAGTTACAGGAACCGTCTCAACTGCCTTTTTCCCGTCATTGGTCAGTTTGTTGATAGATTTTTTAAACCAATCTTCGATATAGCTTCTCATTGGTGCAACGTTGATTTCATGCCGTATTTTAATATTTAAAAACTCGCCCTCCAAGTCCCTTAGATCATTGGAAATATTACAAAAAGCTTCTTCAATATCTTGATTTTTTACTGAATAATCCACTAGCCAGTTATCTACATCATCTTCATTATACTCAAGAATTCCATAGAACATTTCAAATGATAACCCTTTAAAGATATCAACTTGTTCGTCAAAGGCTTGATTGGTTAGGAACAACGAGTTGAGAATCAATTTGGGGTCTTGGACCTCATTGTTGCTCCCAGATAGGTCTATCTCAGTCATCCTTTTGAATAATTCTTCTCTCCTTGTTATGGCTTGGCTGCATGATTGGACAATGATATTCAATTTTTTAACCTTTTCCTTCCATCATGCATTCAGTTGTTTTATCCAGTTCAAAGAAGGGAGATCCTCCTCTCTTCTTCTCAACTTTGTCATATTAATAACTTTAAAACCGAAGGGTACGACCGCGTCAAGGTAAAAACCTTCTTCATTTTTCAAATCCTCCTGTAAATATTCATGGAAGGCATGTTCCCTCGTTCCGAAAGAGACCATGTTATAAGACATCTCCCAAGCCTTTGTAATTAATTCCATTCTTTTCTTAATGTTTTTCTCCACATAGCCCCTGGCTGATGTGAGCAGGCTTGAAGATCCTTTCAGTTTAGCTACAGGTGTGGTAGGCCTGATCATTGATAAAGAAATAACAAGTACTGGAAGAGGCATTAATGCTTCTTCCAATTATTTGACTCTTTCCTTTAACTTGGTGTTCTCTACTTCAAGGCCTCCAATAGAATCATCTAGAGAATCTCTAGTTACTCAGTGAATTTGGGAAGGTCGCATGTTCCGTAGGTTAACCTATGAACGAGATTTCCCCTTTTTATTCTTTACATCTCTTTTCTCAATAATTAAAATTTTGGATTCATTGTCAAAAACAACGCTCTGAAATAGAAAAGACTCTTCTTCATCGAAGCTCTCACTCTCAATTATTTCCATAAGAGGATTTTGGTGAGCCGTGTCCTCTGGCTGATCGGTGTTGGGGAAGACTTTTTTGATGTAAATCTTGAGTTCCATATAGTCAAGGGAGAGGTCGTGGATGTTTCTTTGGGCTCGAGGTGCCTCCTCTTCTTACACAATAGTTTTTCTTTTCTTTCTCAAGAAACGTGTCATGTGCCTCAAGAAACGTGTCACATATTTAGGTGGTTTTTCAACACATGTTTTTTGCCGATAGTTTTCTATTTTTGATTAAGGAATTAGGGTTGTGGACTACTCCAGGTCATTGGGTTAGGTTTTTGGATGTCGTTGGCTCCTATATGTATATTGTATTGTAAACAATGTAATACATATGAATGAATATAGAATATGTTGGTTTTCTCGGTTTGGGTTTCCAGGGGAAAAATCTTTGTGTAATGTTTGTATTTTCCATTGTATCTTTTCTGTTCTTTTACTGAATATCTGTTTGCAGTAGATATTGTACAAGTTTAGAATTTACACAATTGTAGAAGGTGTTATGAGTGATTTTAATTAATCCTACAGCTCCAGTCTGTGACCCATTTGAGAGTGTTGCTCCATCAAACCATGCTATAGAGATGTCTTCTAGATCAGGTACCTTCAATGTGAGATGAAGTCTTGGCTTGGTAGTGAGTGTATCATTCCAAGATTTGAAGATTCCAAGTGATTTGTAAGTTGTAACACTTGATGATGGAGTCCCATTATAAAAAATAGTGTTATTTCTTTCGAGCCAAATTGTCCAGCAGATTATAGATGGAAGATGCATGTGTTTGTGCTCTTTTTGCGCCCAAGTTTCAAAACAGTCTGTGAGAGAAATCACATCCCAGATGGAAAGAAGGTTTAGCGCCAAAGTAATTTTGTGCCAAACCTATCTAGTGAAGAGGTACTTGATAAACAAATGGTCTGTTGTTTTCAGATCTAGACGACATAGGTGGCAATAGCTTGGACCAGATTGGCCTTTTCTTAGGAGAACATCCCATGTATTTAACTTGTATTCGGTCAACAACCACGTAAATTGTTTTACCTTGGGTAGAATGCGCCAGGTCCATATGCATTTTCTCCAGCCTCTGACATTTGATTTCGAATGCGAATTTGATAAGGCAACATATATGTTTTGGACAGAGAGGTTACCTGAGCGATTGCCCCCCGACCAATGAAGTTGGTCTTCCGAGTCCGAGAGGTGGATATCCAAGTGCGTGAGAGATAAACAAAAAATGTTCCAGTTGTGAGCTAAATCCAGATTGAGGCTAAGTGTTGCGTTGGAGATCCAACTGTTGGGTTGATGTTCTAATCTGGAGGTATCTTTGATTTGGTATAGGTACCAAATATTTTTTGAGTGCAGGTGCATTATCAACTGTGGGGATAAGGAGACTGAAGAATCCATCCCAAGGATATGGTCATGGCCAAGTGTTATAGTATGTCCTGAGCCTAGGAGCCAACAACGATAGCAGGTGATCATACATTTAGTTTTCGTGATGTTCCTTCGAAAAAAATAAATCGATATGGGGATGGCCATATGTGCTAAAAGCTAGATTTGGACTGTGTGATGTCAGAGATATTTTTCAAGTATTATAGAATGCCAAATTCCTGGATGAGTCAGCACTCTCCAGAGAGAAGTAGTCGCAAGAGCTTGACTGAAAAGGAAAGGGTTTCAAATCCCCCTTTGTTTTGGTTTAGCCAGTGTATGCTAGTTGCAAAGGTGTTTTCGGGAGTGTTCGAAACAACCAAACCAAAGAAATTTAAAGATAAACTTTCAGAGTTTTGTGAGAACTGAAGTAGGAATGGAATCTAAGGCCATCCAATAAACTACTTGTCCTTCAAGGACTGCTTTGATTAGAGTAAACCTACCACCAAGAGAGAGCCACCTTGTGCACCAGTGTCCCGTTCTTTTTTCCACTTTGGCAAGTAGCCAGTTCTAGTCTGAATGCTTGTAGGAGTCTGATTTTAAATGATAGCCTAGATAATTGAGACCAAAGGAAAGTGGAGAGGTGTAGGGGAATATACCTTTAATCTGGTCCAGAGAAGAATGATCTAAATTTTCAAAGTGAAAAGTGGATTTGTCCCAATTGATCGTCAAACCTGTGGTGCTACAGAAGTTGTGTAAGATATCCTTTATTTCAATTCATTCCTGAGGAGTGCCCTTGGTCATGATGAGGATGCCATCTACAAAAAGGAGGTGTAGAATCTTGAGGGTTCTGGACACCTTTATACCAAATATATTTCCTTCTACTTGAGTTGATTTGAGGAGCAGGCTTAAGGCTTCCATAGCCAAAATGAAAAGAAGAGGTGAGAGGGGGAAGCCCTGACTCAAACCTCTTCCCATGCAGAAGAAAGAGGAGGATTATCCATTGACTAAAATGGCAAGGTTGGCGTTTTCTACACAACTCATAATCCACTTTATCATTTGTTGGCTAAAGCTTGTATGTGCTAGAACCAATCTAAAAAAATCCCAATCAATGCAGTCAAAGGCCTTTTTAAGGTCCAATTTGAGAATAAGTGCCTTGGATTTATTGGTTTTAATGTTGTGTAAGCAATCCTGGGCAGTGCCAATGGCATCTAGAATCTAGCGGACTTTTAAAACCCCAATTGTTCTTTCGAAAGGATACGTGAAAGAAAAGGCTTGATCCTGGTGGAAATAATTTTGGAAATGAGTTTATAGAAAATATTGCAGAGGGGAATAGGCCTATAATCGCCAAAGGATGAGGGATTGTCTACTTTGGGTATTAGTGTGAGGAAATTTGAGTTGATTGCACCAATCACCTTTCCATGAAGTCTGTTGTCCTCCACTAGCTCTAGAATATCCGGACCAACTAGATCAAAAAAGTGTAAGTAAAATTGTATCGTCCAACCATCTGGGCTTGGAATCTTGTCCTTGGAGAAGGATGTGAGAACAACTGAGAGTGCACAGATTGCCAAGTAATATAGCATCTTCTTCCAAAACTGTGTGTGTGAAGAGGCTAGCCACCGAAGCTGAGCTTTGCAGAGTCGTAGCGGGATTTTGTTCAAAGAATGGTTTGAAGTAATGAACTGCTGCATATTTTAAAGCTTGTTGTCCTTTGTGAAGTGTTCCATCCTCCGCTAATATTCCCCAAATGTGTTTTTAATTCCTGCTAGCACTGACGAATTTATGAAAATATTTGGTGTTAAGATCACCACTCTTGAGCCAGTTGGATCTGCATCTTTGTCTTTAGGTAGATTCCTCTTTTAGAAGTAGCAGATTCTGCTCCAATTCGAGTTCCTTTAAGGCATGGCAGTCGACTCATGTGGTCCCCACACTAACATCTGAAA
Source organism: Picea engelmannii (assembly GCA_009831015.1). Lineage (NCBI taxonomy): Eukaryota > Viridiplantae > Streptophyta > Pinopsida > Pinales > Pinaceae > Picea > Picea engelmannii. The sequence goes on along the minus strand of ML844647.1, from coordinate 20,920 downwards.
GAATAAGAGTTTGAATGGCTTATTCAAGTTCGAGTAACCTTTGAGCATTATGCTTTAGGTAAGTGGAAACCCACCATTTTATGCGTTCTTTGAGGCTTTTGAGCTTCCAAACAATTCGGTGTTGAATACATGTCTCAGAAAAATAATGGGGGTCCTTCCAAACTTCGACAACTATAGCATTAAACTCTGCTTCCAGGAGCCAAGCCGAGTTTAATTTAAAGGGATAGAAAATCTTGCGAGGAGATGCGTCCAAGTGAAGGATTATTGGAGCGTGATCAGAAAGAAATGGTAAGCTTACCCAAGAGAAAATCCTTTCCTCCAAGGAGATAAGATGTTCAGATAAAAGAAATCGGTCCAGTCTCTTGGAAATGTAGTTTGTTCCGACACGCTTGTTGCACCAAGTAGGAGTCAAATGATCTGGTGCAAATTACACCAATTGATGCGCAGAGAAAAGAGTGGAGAAGTAATATGCCAGAGCATCTTGGGTTGTAGTGCCCCCCCAGATTTCTCCAACTGAAGTTGTAAGATTAAAATCGCCTGCAATAATCAGGTTATCAAGGTCAATTATTCCCCTGGCTTCAATTTTCTCCTAAAAAAATTGTCTATCAAAACAAGGACCATAAAGGTTGAGAAGATTGATTCTTTTGTTTGTATGGTGACAAGTACCAGACAATAAAATGCCTCCACAACAAGGATAAGGAACAAGATCATAGAAGTCAGGATCCCAAGCCATTGCCAAACCCCCAGAGGTGCCAAGAGAGTTAAATGAATATATATTCCAGTTGGAAAGGAACTGATTAAGAAATAGTGTTTCCTTTTTACTGTCTACCAAGGTTTCCTGTAGAAAGATGATGTCCGGAGAAATGTGAGAGAGAATTCTTCTGAACGAGGCAACTTTTAGGTGGCCCCCCACACCTCTGATGTTGAGGGAGAGCAAGATCATGGATTTTCTCTTGCTAGTTCTTTCATGCCTCTCAGAACCCCAATGTCAACAAGATTGTATGAAGTATCCCTAGAATGAAAAGGTGGATTTCCCTCCTTGCGACGGGCATTGCGGGTTTTGATTGGAGAGTGTTCGAAGCCATGTCATCTAGACCAAGTGTAATCTTTTCCCAGGGAAGTAGATGGGGTCTCAACTGTTCTCAAATTAAAGTCCACATTTGGTTTGTTGTGTAAAGTTGAACCCAGGTAAGTAGGCAAGGGCATAGGTGCAAGATCTTATTTGTATGATGGTAGAAGCACATTCAATACATCACCAAGTTCACTTTCTCTAGGATCTAACTCACTCAGACATGAAAAGTAGAAAAACTCCTATTGAATGGAGGCATGTTCACCAAAACTCTCAGTCACATGTTCACCAATACTCTCAGGTTGTGTTATAGCATGATTGTGATCCCGCACCTCCAGAGTGTAGCTAGGAGGAGGGATTAGAGAACGAGTTTTCGAGAAAGAGGTCGGCGTAGTAGGTGAAGGGTTATCCCGAAAAAGAAGAGCGTAGGTAGTAGAGTGTGTTGGAACTGGACTATGAGCTCGCATCTCCAGGGAGGAGCTAGTAGGAAGAAAAAGAGAGTGGGTAGTGAGGAGAGGGGTCGACATAGTAGGGAGAGGTAAGTTCAATATGTACTTAGACTGGGAGCTAGTCATGGCCTCACTAGCAGTGTTTGGAGTAGAAGATGTAGGATGCAAGTCTGAAAGGGTGGGAGATGGAGGTATAGTAGCGCCCCGAGAGTGTTTGACAGATTGGGGTGAGTATGTGAAAATATAACTCTTGGAGAAATGGAGGCCGATCCCAAGGTAGAAAGAGGGGAACTGTCGATAAGATCTATTTCTAGAGAGGAAAGTGAGGAAAATAGGGCCGGGTAGATAGTTTTGAGCTTACCAGAGATGGAATCCAGTCCAGATGTGATGTCGTCATCAGGAAAATCTGGTAAATGCAGATGTGAGTGTGTAGTTGGAGAGTCCAAATTGGAGGCTAGCTCAAGCATAGTTTCCTCTGAAATATCCTCCTCAGGAGCGCCTGTGCAAGTCTTTCTTAAGTGAGCCATTTGTCTACAAAGTGAGCATTTGAAGGGGATGCCAAGATAATATAGCTTATGGCGAGAAATGTGTCCCCTCCAGTCTATATCCAGAGTTTCAGAAAGACCCTCATGAATATCCAACTCAACTAAAATTTTCGCCAGTTTATTGTCTGAGCTATAGAGGGTCTTAGAGTCTACAGAGATGAAGTGCCCTAAAGAGTTTCCAATAGCCATGAGGGATTTTTCATTCGAGAGGTAAAGTGGTAGTCTAGGGAGGAGTACCCACAGATGTCGATGTCGGAAGCACTCCTGAATAGGATTGAAACTCACTCTCCATCATTTTAGCATGAGGTTGTTGTCTTCTAGAATCCAGAGTCGATCCAGAATGGTTGTGGCATCCTCAGGAGAATGAAAATGAAAGTAGAGCCATCCACGCCCTAGTTGTGAGAGAATGGGAACATATCCCAGAATGGGCCTTCAAGTAGTAAACATCCAAGAATCCAGATCTAGATTGCAAAGATGTCTATATGAAATCCTACCCATAAGAGTACAAAGACCCATGGAGACAGACTCTTTCAGTCCAATATATGCACCAAGTACTAGTTTCTTTTTAGTTTTCTTGGGAACCCATTGTCTTGATGAAGGTTTCTTTCCCCCACGAGTTTGTGAGCAAGTCTTATGGGAAACTCCAATAGAAAAAACGTGCTCATGGAGGGCTGTACAAGATTGTACATATCGAGAACCTTGTAAGAGTCCTCGATCGAAGGCAGGGGTAAAAGAGTTGTTATTATGGCCCGAGTCTAAGGTTGTATGTCTGCAATCTGTGTGGGAGAGGGTATCAACAACAAAATCGTGAGGATTTTGATAGTCCTTCAGAGGTGTGAGTACTAGAGAGATAGAGGTAGTAGGTAGTGTGGAGGAGGAAGGATTCCAAGGTGTGAATACTGAGACAGGAGGGACAGATGTAGAGGACGATGATTTAAGGACCGAATGAGACAAAGATAGGTAAGTGTGCTTGGAAAGCTCATCCAACGTTGAAAAAAGTCCTGCACTTTTCCAAATGACCTCATCAACAATGCTCATTAGCGCACTGAATTCTACCTCCATCAGAGGGGGTCTCGTGAAGGAGAAGGGGTTACAAAGAATTTAAAAACTCAAACAATAGTTTGGCAGAGATACTAGGTCATAAGTTGTGTCGGCTAGAAGTGGGATCGAAGGTGATAGGCATTCTGAGATGATCAAGCTCCAATGAACGTCGTAAAGTAAGAAGGAACAAGATAAGCCTCACAGATGGGCAAATATGGCACAAGAGTCGGAGATCCTATCAAGTCCTAGAATGTCCAGGCCCTCCAGGGAGTCCGACATTGGAGCAGAGCTCAGAGCTCAGGATCATGGTCTATCAACGTGATCGCCATTGTTGCAGAGCTTATACCTCCGCTTCCTATTCCCCGCTTAGTTTGAACTTTCTCATGGTTAACCTGTATAATCCTCTTCCTCGAAGATGCATTATCATCTTCTCCTTCCATGCAAAGAAATTATACGGTCTAAGAATGAATTCTTTTGGAAATTCCATTTTTCCGTTGTCTTCAATCTTTGGTACCTGCAAAAATAATTTGGTGTATTTTCCCTAGAATTCCATCGGCCCTGATACCATGTAAATGTGTTGAACCTGCACATAATAGATCTAGCTAGCAAATGACATACACAATTTGCAGAGAAAATATGAGAAAAGAGAAGCAGGAGAGAAAGAATGGAAGAATTCTCATAACCAAATGATTGAATGATAATTTACACATGATATTCCTTGTATAACTCAACTAATGCGCATTGGAGAAGAAGCCAGTGTGCCATAATAGTGGTCTAGAGTGATCTAGACACACACCAGAAGTTACGAGAATAAACTGCCACCTAGTCTAGTCTCCCAGGAAGTTACGAGAGTGAACTGCCACCTAGTCTGAGTTAACTAGTCTCCCAGTCTTCAGTTAACTGACTGAAACATAGTGAAGTGATGAGGAGATCAGGGAATCATGAGTAATGCGCTAGTCTGGTGATGATCCCAAGGACAATGCACATTAGTTGGTGATGATCTCAATGTTGCATGGTGATAATCCCATTGTAGCATCTAGACTCCACTTAACTGATCAAACTGAATTGTGAACTAAAGAGGATATTCTCCTAGAGTGTTATTCTCCCTAAACTATAGGAGACTGAATAATGACTAATAAACATAGGAAAAACCTTGGGAAAAAGAAATCCTAGGTGTGTGTGAAGTATCTCCAACATTGGATAGCTAGCAATAACATGGCACATAGCCTTGTTTTAATTGTTGCATTGCATCAACATATTGGTGTAGCATATTCCTTGTAAAATTGTCTCCTTGAATTTTATATTTTATTGATGTAGTGTCAAGCATCATAAGTAAGAATCAAATTTCTATCAAATACATTTCTCTAGTTTTATGTAGGAAGTATTTATTCGTTATTTTGTAGGTTAATGTATGAGGTTCAAATTAAAAGGCCTAAATGAACTTAGATGTAGAAAAACGAGGGGAATGCATGATCTTTACCATACCCTAAGGATAAATGTAATTGGCAACCTTTTCCAAGTGGTAAAGCCAAGATACAGTGCCCTCCACATTCATATATTTGTTAGTAGTGTCACCTTCTAGGTGTTAAATCTCTTACCACCATAATCAAATGGTGGTGAGCTATCAAACATAGCTGTCGATTTACCTATTCATATAAAGTTTAACTTAATATTCATTTTTTTTCTTAGACTTATTAATGTTAGATGTAGTTTAAATGATTTGCATTTTTTACTTTCCAACAATTATTACTAAAATCTGACAACCAAATTGTTGGCAAAATTACAACTTTACATTGTCCTTTTTAATGTATAAATCAATTTAACACCTTCAAAAACCCCAAGACACATGAAATATGTAGTCTAAACCACTGAAATCTACATTTTTCTAAATTTCTGACTGATTTTCAAGCAAAACTAGTCGAAAAAAATATTAAAAAAAGATAAAAATCATAAAATATTTAAACTGCTTCTTAATGTTAAAGTTCATCATAACATTAATTCTTTATGTTAAAGTTCATCATAACATTAATTGACCCAAAACGCTTTTTTTTTCTAATGGAAATTAACCCGCTGGGAACCCACCCCGATACTTCCCCACATAGTTGACCCAAAACGCTAAACATAAATTCACTTAAAATTTATGAAAAACAACGCACGGAAACTCTTAAAGTAAACTCAAAATGATGGTAATAATTGTGATACTCAAATACAAAAACGTCAAAAAAAAGATTGCTACATCCTCACATGACGCGATCATGTGTAACACGTTCGAAATGAAAATTATTATGTAATTTGGTTCGAAAGGAAACCGACTATGGTATGGTTAAAGATTTTAAGGTCAAACACAAGGAGCAATGTGGAAGTAAAGTGGACGGGTTGCTTAAGATTTGGCGTTCGAAAAATATGGATAATTTTGGAAAATGTTTTGAAAAAACATAATTTAATGTATAGAGTTGATAGAGGATGTGGAGACCTACATGCGTATAGTGATGTTTGAGATTTGGAGAGGGAGACAAATTCTTCTCATCAAAATTATAGGTTGGAACGGTTCATATTTCTGGGTGGAAAAGGAAAGCCAAGGCCAATAAATAAGTATAGAATAGCATCATAAGTAATAAGGATAAGGGCCAGAGACTTATTTCAGCTTTTGACAATACTAGATCCAGGTGGTGGTTTGGGTGGCTACCTCTTCGTGGTGTAAAATTATAGGTAATATGTTTTTTTCTATTATTGTCCCATCCCCACCTTCATATATAAAAGTGGGTCGGGGAACCCATCCCCACCTTCATATATAAAGATGGGTTGAGGAATAAGATTCATATTATATATATTTATAGAGAGTTTCATTTACAACTACTTTCTCAAATAAAAAAGTTTTGTATTTATGTTTTTTTTTCTATATTTATTTGACATTTCTAGATAAATAATATTCTCTTTCTCTAGAGTAGTAAATGGTTGATTGACATTATTTTAATATGTTTTATTCTCACCTGCGGGGGTGTAGATCGATTGGCAAGTGCTGTGTAAATGGAAGGAAATATATAAATGAGGTCTCAAGTTCAATTCTCACCCCGATTTACTTGTGCTCCATGCTTGCGGGTTGTGTGGCACACTTGGGATATAGTGGTAGCGGACAGGGATCGACCACGTGTCACGCGAGTATGAGAACCAAAAAAAAAATATATGTTTCATTCTCCAAATACAATTGTTTGAATCCTTGCCAACTTTTTTATTTAGGTTTAATTATTTATTCATTTTTTAATATAAATGTGCATGAGAATAAGAATCATGGAGATGCCCTAAAAAAATGATACCAAAAAACGATATTCTCATAATTCATAAGTTAGAAGTTAGAACTTGAACCCATCTAAAATTTCCCCATTTTAAAAACATTTTATCTTGTAATTTATGTTAATCTCCACACATGTATATGCGAAAAAACATAATTTAATGCTCTATAAACTATTTTGATATAACTACCCAAAGCATTTTCAATATATTTAAAAACTAATAAATGTAAAAAATAAACAACTAAATTTAAATACCAAATCCAAACTAAAATATTTATATAAAACTTATAACTAACATATAATCATTTATAAATTATAAAACAAACAGTGAACAAACATGTAATTTTACATATAATCTAATTCAAACCATTTTTAAATAATTAAAAACATATCCAACATAATCATTTTACATACAATCACAACTATATTTTAGGTCATGTATGGTTGTATAACACTTATAACTAATATATACCCATTTACAATCTTAATTTTTTTGGATGAAATATTTTCATTAAAACTAAAATAAAAAAATACATGAAAAAATACAAAATAACTAATATATACCAATTTACAATCTTAATTTTTTTTGGATGAAATATTTTCATTAAAACTAAAATAAAAAATAAATGAAAAAATACAAAATATATTGTTTCATGAAATAAAAAAATTAATTAAAATATAATATTTAGTCTTAAGATTTTCCCAAATAAATCTTAGTATTCAACAAAAATATTAAAAAAAAATAGACAACGATAAATCAAACACTATAAAACTATGAAGACAAACACTATAATACTATGAAGGCAACGACTAATAATACATAATTTATTATAGTACAACTATTTCTTCCTTAAAAACTATAAACAATAAATTTGTTCACGGAGCATCTTGTATAACGTAATATTCTATGTACTATGACTTTGTCGTTATTATAACATAATATTCTATGTATTATGACTTTGTCGTTATTAGTCCCTGATCACGGAGCATCTTGTATAACCTAATATTCTATGTACTATGACTTTGTCGGTATTAGTCCCTGCACTTCGGGCTCGTATAACCTAATATTCTATGTACTATGACTTTGTGGGTATTAGTCCCTGCACTTCGGGCTCGTAGGGACTTGTAGTAATCGGTTCTCTACCGATCTATTAATCTGGCATTAAAACCAATGCATTTAACTTAAAGCATTTAACTTAAAGCATTTAACTTAAAGTTTTTGTTAATTTATAAATTTTTGTTAATTTATAAATTTGTGGAATTGTACTTCATATTTTATAAGTTTTTAATTTGACATTTTATTTAATCTCATTATTTGGTCTCATATGAAGACAAAATGAGATAAAGTTAAGATAAAGTTCCACATAATTTAACTACTTTGAATGTAAACTTAGGAACTCAAATTCAAGATGAAGTAATGCTAACTTTCAAGTTAACATTATTTCCATAACATTAAATGTTTTTTTATGCATAGATAATTCTTAGAGTTAGGTACATCTCCTCATGGAAACGGCGACTTCATGAGTGTTGCGATCTTCACCAGGTGTGATCTTGATCTTGAGCTTCACCAGGTGTTATGACCGATTGCTATAATTCTGCCTACAATATAACCGATTTCTGTGATCTTGAACTTCACCAGGTGTTATGACTGATTGCTATAATTTTGCCTACAATATAACCGATTTCTGTGACCGTGCCGTGCCTGTCACTATCACCTCGCTCAGTGCCAATACTAGCTTCCCTGCTGGCTTCTATGGCAGCCTTGGCTTTCCTCTTCAACTTCACGTTATAAAGACTCAAGGCTCTCTTCCCTGCAAGTTGGTGCCATCAAGCACAGATTGAGTTCCATATCTATTTCCTGGAGAATTTGCGATCTTGAGCAAGAAATGATTATATGAATTCACCTTAAGTTTGCGGTCGTCGTTTCCTCTGCAATCGTTTCCAAATTTCTAGCGAACCGACGTCTGCTTACAGAAACCATGGGAGGCAGAGCCACTTCTACCCACGGAGAAGTGTAAGCCATTAATGTCGTCGTTTTCTTATAGAAACCGCGGGAGACAGAGAAGAAGTGTAATAGAAGTGTAATTAATGTCGTCGTCTACTTACAGAAACCACGGGAGGCAGAGCCACTTCTACCATTACTGTAAGCCATTACTGTCGTTTTCGCCATTAAAATACAGTTCCCTTCTTTTGTTTATTCTCCCCGTCCTCTATAAACAATGAATTCTTCCAGATGGTGGATATTTGGTCTGCCCTTATGTTCTTGCAAGACAGATTTGAACCCGGGGGCAACTGACCGTCCCTTTCTCTCCACGAACAATGAAGTCCCTTGGATGAGTTTTTTCGTTGCCCAGCTTGACTTTGGGGACGAAAGACCTGTCAATAGTGCTCGCTCCCACCGTAAGCATCCACGATGCGTCGTTCACTACAATGAACATGTCTGGCCCATTGTTGTCCACTGAACAAGATATGAACACGCCTTTCTCTGTTGCTGCGAAGGCTCCCAGCGCTTTGGAGTCCCTGTGGAAGCCCTGGCTTGACACTGTTAATGGAAGAGACATCACGTTGACCCTGTCGGATATGGGGTGCTCCATCCCGGCCAAAACGTCAGGTCCTACTATGCCGCCGGACCAGCCTATCTTATACATGGCCACACGAGCCCGTGGCATCATGCCCCTCGTCGTGCCCTTCGCATACCCAAAATAATCAACATTGTGAACGTAGTTTCCTGCGGCCGTGGACGAGGTGTGTGAGCCGTGGCCCAAAAAGTCCTGAGCATAATCGTAGTCCTGAGTGGAATCTACAGGCCCAAAGATCTCGAAAACAAATCAACGTCCAGCTTTGGTTTGATTTGGCGCAGAGGGGCACGAGCATAGAGCAATGAAGATATTGATGATAGGTTTAATTTCTATTAAACCAACATTGTACATTGTATATACATAGAGGACTATAAGAACATTTTAGAATTGAAAAAGGGCTTTTACAACAACCATAGAGATTGATAGCTTTGTTACGCCGAAAGGTGTACACCTATTGACAATGGGCAGATTTAATAGGGGTTTAGTGCTTAATAAGTTTTCTATGGACATGATTAAATATGGCTGGAATATTCTTAGTAGTCACACAAAATAAATGGTTGTGATTTCAATCATT
>ML844647.1:0-10557 GCA_009831015.1 Picea engelmannii | reverse complement strand
AATCATATTTAAAAATTACTTTGATAGCTAACTGATTGCCACGTAAGTGATTAACAAAAATTAAAATATTAACACCAGATAAATGAAGCTCAACCGTTTATTTGTTAATCAATAATAAAATTTAATATATTCTTTTAAGGATTCTTTTCATCTTATCAGTCTTTCAATGTTGATCAACCACAATTATGTGACTGTGCTAGTCTATGAATCTCTTACAATCTTCTTCTTTGGTCACATCCGCAACAATCACATGAACGTTTTTAGCACCCACACTCCGTGATAAGAAGGCTATTGTCATGGGAGGCAACGCCAAATTAAGCACGCACTGCATCAAATACATCTTGCTATTCTGCTATTGTTTCTGCAATGAAACTTGATTGAAGCTATAACTATGACTGTTTCACACAATGGAAAACCTGTAAAACAAACGTAGTGTTTATATTGAATTGCACAAAATCATAGACTTGTTAGGCCATGCACGATATCTGTTGTCTTCAATACGCGTGTTGGGGGAGGGATAAGTAGAGATCCACGTAGCTTCTTTGAGAATTGTCGATTCGCCACGTTTTCTCTCATCACTTCAATTTATGGTAAATCAAAACAAATTTAAATCTTGTTGAGTATATTCCTTTCTCATCAAAAAATTCGAGAGTTTTATTTTGAAGGTGGTTTGTTCAAATCACATTTTCGTTCTCTCAACCAACGAGATTGTTCAACAAATTCCAATTAAAAAGGCTAAAGGAGATACTCTCTATATCCTAAGATACTACTCTATATCTCCTCCTTGTAGTGATTAGTAAAGGGAATCAATAAAACAAAGTGTGTATAGTCAGTAATGAAAGGTCGTTTCATGAATGCTTCTTTCTAACCCTCTACGCAATCAACTTGACTTGATCCTGAAGTTGTTATTTCCATGCGATGATTTACATAGTGGTGATCTCCATGCCTAATTCATATCTATGCAACAATAACTAAAATTGATAATTGAAATTCCTCCTTCCGTTTTATATTTCTGCAAGTGGTTATATGTACAACACATGCACATGTGCTTGAACATAGACTTGATCTTTTTAGTTCTTCATGTTGTCAATGTTTCTGATATTTCAGTTCGGACTTGTTACCTTTGCAACTCTGTTTGTTTTATTTTATTTTTTATATTTTAATACAAATAATAATGTGAACCTTTCTAAATATCTTTAAAAAAATTTCAAAAACATTTTTAATATATAATATATAAATGAAATTTAAAACATATAAAAAATAAATTTCACAAATTTCTTAAAATATATAAGAACATGTTATTTAATAATATTATTTTTAAATATAAATAATTTCATATTTCAAAATGAAATTTCACACATTTCTTAAAATATATAACATGTTATTAAAACAAAAATTTAATGAATGTATAACATGTTATTAAAACACAAATTTAATGAACCTATGTGGTTTTTAGGTCAACACACCGGTGGGATGATAAGTGGAGAAACTCTAGGCTTTTGGTTCAACACTTACACTATCAACAGATGGTGGCAACGAATTCCACTCCTGCAACATGACATATCCACAGACCGACTTGAATGGCAAATCATTTTGGGATGTTGTTATGTGCTAGACCCACATGAACAACTCAGATGTAGAATGGGTGGGGTAGTGAAGGAACCTACGAGGAAGAAGGAGCCATCGAAAGAAGGGGAAACCATCAAACGACAAAAATCCAAGAGGCATAATGGGTTCCTACCTAAATCAACAAAGAATCCTAGGTATGAGGTTACATATGAAAATATTGGTACTACATACAATGTATGAATGAAGGACCATGAGGTGATTGGAAAATTCATGGGCATATGGTCCTCGCAAAAGGTACTTGTGAGTTGGAACTTGGATCCAACCTAGATGGAGACCTAAGGGGCAAGTGGATTTGAAGTTGGGATCCAAGAGTTTATTTTCAACAATTTTTTCTTTTGTTCAAGATAGGGAGAGAGTATTTGAAGAAGGCCCTTATTTATTTAATTATGTTGGGATGCACCTAAGATACTGAATGAAGAATTTTAGTTTGAAGAAGGAGGATTTTTCTAAAGCCCCGGTATGGATCTAGATGTACTCTCTCCCCCATGAATTCTGGGGGAAGTAAACTCTGGAGGGGATGGACAATGCTCTGGGATCCTTTGTCAAGATTTCTTAGGTCACAGAGACAGGGAGATACACATCATATGCTAAATTATGTGTGTATATGAATGTGGCAGGGTTTTTCCCCAAATCCTTAACCATCAACCTCCAAGATGAGGAATGAGCACAAACCTTGACTATGAGCACATCCCTTTTTCGTTGGTGTGAGTTCCATGAGCATGGAAATATTTTTAGAGAATGCCCACTAAACGTTGGGCCAAATACAACTAAATCCAAGGTAGCCATGGATGAGGAGGGTTTTTCTAAAGTCCCCACAAAGAGGAAAATCAGGAAGGAAAGGTAATGCTTATATTGCCCACCCAAAATCTATCACACATAACATCTTTCAAGTGCTAGAAAATGAAAAATAAGAAGATATACAATTTGGTGAATCTTCAAAAACTAATCAACATGAAGCCGCAAACATCCCACCCAATTCAGAGGATAAGAAGAGACAAAAAACAGGGAGGCTTGAACCTGACCGGGGCAAGGAGGAAATTTAGGGTGAGGATCAGGGGATGGAAACAAAAAAGACAACCTATATCTCTTCAGTGGATGGAGACTCATTGCAAGATATGGATATGGAATAAGTACAAATCAATTTTCCAATTCTCATAGAGTAGCATGGAGAGCTACATTTATCAAAGCTCACATCTCCATAGCTTCAAACGATTTAATGGGATTTGATCAAAGGTAAGATGAAATCAAGTAATGCACCAAAAGGTCATAACCCTCAAAGAGGTCTAGGAGTTAAAACCACCCCTCTTAAATCTCAGAAGAAATCTCCGACGGAGGAGAAGAAATCTTCAACGAAGGAGAAGAATTATCTGATAGTGGAGAAGAAAAGAGGTTAGAAAAAATCTAAGCAAAAACCAGAGGAGGAAGGAGCATTTCTCCTAGACTCTAGGAAAGGTGTTGGGTTGTTCTTCCAAACCCAAGGTTTAAAATGAAAATAATCTCATGGAATATAAGAGGTCTTACTTAACCAAGCAAGCAACATTTTCTTGATAGAGGAGACGAAAAGAGGCTAGAAAACATCTAAGAAAAAATCAGAGGAGACAAGAGCATTTCTAGTAGACTCTGGGAAAGTTGTTGGGTTGTTCTTCAAAATCCAAGGTTTAAAATGAAATAATCCCATGGCATATAAGGGGTCTTAATTCACTAAGAAAGAAACATTTGCAAGTGTAGGATAGCACATGAAAAAACCACGATTGTCATGCTACAAGAAACTAAGTGCGACCAAAACTCTATGTTCATTGTAGCTCAGAAATCTTGGAGAGGTTGTGAGATGTTAGTAGTCAGTGTGGTTGGATTTGCAGGAGATATTGTTGTATTGTGGGATCCCACTCGGATAGTTTTGGAACACTTGCTTGACTTAGCCAATCTCTTTACAGTCACTTACAAAGAAATCAGGCCTCAAGATCGAGGATACATCACCAATGCATATGGACTATTCAACTCAACACTCAAAGGTATGTTGGCCACAAAAAGTCTTCTGCTGGATCAACCATGGATATTAGGAAAATATTTCAACATGATAACTTTGCTCCAGAAAAAAAAAAAGGTGGACACTAAAGGTTGGACAATGAAATCCTCTCTTTCAAATAATTGATTGACAAGCTAATACTGGTTGATATCCAGGCCACCAATGGTTGCACACATGGAATAATAAAAAATGAGGTTCTCATTAGATCACGATTAGGTTGAACCTTTCTTAGGTTTTGATCATTGGCCAATTAGTCTCTCGTGGGACAAATCCTTCTCACCCAAACCAAAACCCTTTATATTTGAGAAGTTCTTGCTGGATCATTTGGAATTATTTCCAATATTGATAGATTGATGACATCAATTTACTCCTCCAATAGGCTCAAATATGTATTAGTTTTAACAGAAGCTCAAGAACATCAAGTAGAACATTAAGATTTGGAATGAGGAGGTCTTCGACGATATCTTTCAGGTGAAAAATCTGCTAGAATAGGAGATAGAGTGACTTTAGGCAGACATCATCTGAGAAGGCAAAATGAAAGAACACATCGACCAAGAATTATGTATCTAAAGGGAATTGAACATAAGGTCCCGGAAAAAAGAAACATTGTGGCGATAGAAATCAAGAATCAAATGGCTCAAGGAGGGTGACTAAAACTCCAATTTTTTTTAAAAAGTCCATGGTCAATTGACACAACCGCAATTGTATTTCAAACCTCGGATCGAATACAGGGGAAAATATGGAGAAGCATCAATATATTGAGAGATAAATAAAGAATCACTTTAATTAGATTCTCTTTGAGCCTATTGAGGATAATTAGGTTATCATTCAAAACATCATCATCTTAATCTCTACCTTGGTTTTCCCAGAACAAAATTCAATCCCGTCGTGCCCCATCTCATTTGAATAGGTTACACATACTATATTGGAAATGGTGTCAAACAAATCATTGAGACCAGATGGTTTCACCACTTAATGTTTTGGGAGGTTGGGGAAAATGCTAGAGCCTCTTGAAACATTCTTAAAGCCTTCAATTCAATGTTTCTCACTCTCATCCCGAAGGATCGGAATGCAAATATGGCAGATAAGTATCGATCCATCTCATTGTGAAATGGTATTTATAATATTATAACAAAAATTACAGCTAAGCACCTAAATCCCCTCTTGTCAAGATAATCTCTCAAGAATAGGGTGGATTTGTGGAAGGTAGACAGAACCTGGATGGCATAATTGTAGCTCATGAGGCCATCCATTCTTTTAAAATCAACAAAACTCTTGGTATGATGACCAAGCTTGACATGTCCAAAGCTTGTGATTAGCTAAGCTGGACCTTTCTTCAACACATTCTAAAATTCTTACGATTCTATCAAGAGTGGATCCTTTGGATTCAAAATCCAATCTCCTCTACCTTGTTCTTTATGATGGTGAATGGCTCCCCCTCAGACACATTTAATCCCTCTCAAGGTATCCGAAAAAGGGATCCTCTCTCCCCCTTCTTATTGATTTTGGCAGTGGAGGGTCTGGGTAGAAGCATTAAATCAAATTTATTAGGACTCATCAAAGGCACCAGATTAAGCCCCAATACCGACCCCCTTTCTCATTTACAATTTGTGGATGATACCCCACTATGAGGGGATCCTTCTACGTGGGAAGCCCAGGATTTATGATCCGGATTTTATGAGCATAAAGAAATTAATATAGATTATTAAAATATGCTTAACATAGAATAATAGAGATACAATAAAACTGGTTTTCTATTCAATCAGGAAATAAGCCGAAACTGTAAAATGCAGCGGAAAACAGGCTTGTTGGAATGGTGGCATCTTATCTTTGAGAAGAGATGTGATGGCTGCGCTCATCCGCAAGAAGATGATTACAATGAGGCTTTGAAGGCATTTTTACAATAAACAAGAATGTCAAAAAACCCTAGACATCCAAAAAACCTAACCCTAGGAGATGAAGCACCAAAATTCATGTGGGCCCCGTTTGGGTAAGTTAGTACATCAACTTCCCAGGGTCGTAACTTTTGCATGCGATCTTCGTTTTAGGCGCATGATATCTGGTTGGAAAGGTCTATCCAAGGACTACACATTTTGCTTCTATTTATCATAGGTCATTTTTCAACTGTGGCGAGCCCTAAAAACGTTGTTTAGGGCCTCAAAACAGCCCCGCAAGTCAGGGACCCAAAAACTAGGAAAAAATTTGCCAAACTGGAAAACTGCCAAAATGAACCAGTTGGAATAGGTGGGGGGCAACTGAAATCCATATGGATCAATCCTCCCCCTTAGGAATCAATGGTCTCTATTTCATTGAGTTCCCCCATCAGATGAGGAAATTTCTACTGAATTTGGCCTCGGGTGAGCCACTTGCCTTGGTGGAGGAGCTGCCCTGCTTTGACAACTCGATAAAGATGGATCCTTTGCTATCGGGTGCCCTTGATATGTGTGTGCACAATATGATCATTGGATGCCTGTTGCATGCAGTCAGGGTTGATCTCTATTGGTGTCAATTTCTCTACTATCTCTGAGGTGTCCAATAATGGTGGGAAATATGGTCAAAGGAGAGCCATGTTGAAGACTGGGTGCAGGCCAAGGAAAGGGGGAATGTTGAGTGAAAAATCATTGCCACCCACAACATTGGTGATAGTGTATGGCCCATATCGGAGTGGGAAAAGCTTCTGATGGGGCCCTTTAAGGCGTTCTTTCTGCAAGTGCAACCAAACTTTGTTGCCCATCTGAAACTTATGTGGCACCCAGTGTTGATCATGGCACTGCTTGTACTTGGAATTGGACTTCTGTAAGATATCTGAACCTGTTGGTAGATGTGATGGATCCGTTCAATGAACCGTGTGGCTTTTTCAGCTTCTGGTGGAGCAGGAGACGATTCAACCAAGGTGGTTTCTAGGGGTAGTGCAACATCCATGGGGCCCAATGGTTGGAATCCCAACCCCACTTGAAATGGGTTGTGTCCAGTTGAGCTATGTAGGGCTCTATGGTAGCTATGTTGGACATAGGGAAGACTCTCATCCCATGAGCCTGGGTTCCTGGAATTGTACATGCTCAGGATATGTACGATCATCTGATTGATGACCTTAGTTTGGCCATGTTTCTAGGGGTGGAAGGCAGTCAATTTGGTGAGCTTAGTATCCAATAGTGAACATAGGCTCAATCAGAATGTGATGAGGAACCGACTGTCCCTATATGAGACAATGGTTTATGGGATCCCAAAGTGTACCTAGACGCATTCAAAGAAGATCTTGGCAATGGCCTCTACAGTGATGTTCTTCTTGTAGGCGGTCATAATCGCCATCTTGGAAAAGTGATCAACAACCAAAAAAACACAGTCATTGCCCCTCTTGGTCGATGGGAGGCTTGACATGTAGTCAATTGAGATGGATTCCCACGACTTGTCAGGAGTAGGAAGAGGGGTGTACATGCCCTTTTTCTTAGTGGTCGGTTTGGAAACAACGCAGATAGTGCAGGACCTGATATACTTGCCAAAATCCTGTCAACGTTTCGGCCAGTAGAAATATTTCTGCAACACTACCACTGTCTTTTTGACGCCAAAGTGTCCTTCCACCTGACTATAGTGAGCTTCCCAAATCAGCTTTGCGTGCTCACTTAATGGAATGCAAATATGGCCCAAACGACACATCAACCCATCCTAAAGATGGAAATTAGCGACCACTGAGTTTTCTCCCATCATTTGATAGGTGGTGGAGAAGTTAGGGTCTGTCTCATAGAGGTGGGGCCATATGGAGGTCTCATGGTCGCAAGAGTCTAGCATCGTGGTGAGTGCCATGACTGGAGGTCGACTGAGACAATCAACAACTCGGTTTGTACTTCCTATTTTATACTTGATGTTGAGGTGGAACTACTGTAAGTATGTGGACCACTTCTGATGGCGGTCATTATGCAATTTTCATGGGGTCTGCATGAAATGTATTGGCTTGTCATCAGTGTGGATGACTGTCTCCTTCCCCAAAATGTAATGTCTCCACTAGCTGCAGGCTTTCACAATGGAGTACATTTCTTTGTCATAAGTAGGGTTCTTACGAACAACATCTGATAGTGTCTCACTATGATACGCCACAGAGTGCCCGTGTTGAGTGAGAACGACACCCATAACATAGTTTGAAGCATCTGTCTCGATCTTAAAGGGATGTTGCAGGTTCGGTAATGGAAGTGCCGGGGATGAGAAAAAACACTGCTTCACGTCATTGAAGGCTTGTTCTTAGGACATGCCCCACACAAATATTTCCTTACGGCCACCCCTGGTTACTTGGTTGAGTGCCCATGTGATATGAGAGAATCCCAACATGAACCTGCGATAGAAATTGGCAAGGCCCAAGAAGCTCTGAAGCTCAGTGAGTGTGGTCGGGGCTGGCCAGTCATGGATGACCTAGATCTTGGATGGATCCACATGCACACCATATTGATCAATGATGTAGCATAAGTAATGGACCTTGTCCATGCCGAAGGAGAATTTTTCCAAGTTCGCATATAGTTTGTGCTGCCATAGGGTGCATAGAACCTGCTGAATATGTTGCAAGTGTTCTGCCCAAGTCTTATTGTAGATGAGGATGTCATCAAGATACACCACTACAAAAGCATTGCTGAAAGGTTGCAGGATATCGTCCATCATCCTCATAAAAGTTGATGGAGCATTTGTCAAACCAAAGGGCATGACCAACCATTCAAAAAGACCTTCTTTTGATTTGAAGGCGATCTTCCATACATATGTATGTTCTATTGGGACCTGGTGGTAGCCATAATTCAGATCGATCTTATTGAAGTATTTGGCCTTCGTGATCTGATCAAGTAGGTCGTCAATTTGGGGAATCAGGTACTGGTTATGGAATGTGATTTTATTCAGGGCCCACTAATCAATGCAGAGTCGCCAGGTCCTGTCTTTCTATTGCACGAGTATGATTGGGTTCCCACAAGGCGATGAGCTGGGACAGATGTGACCCTTTTGGAGTAGTTCTTGAATCTGCCTCTTCATTTCCTCGCTTTCTAACAAAGAGCGATGGTAGATCGACCCATTGGGTAGTGGTGTGCCTGGGGTCAGATCGATGGGATGCTTGACCTGGAAGTGCAGAGGTACCCCAGTAGGAGAGGAGAAGATATATGAGTATTCTTCCATGACCTTATCCACTTGATTTTGTTGTGTGGAGAGATCGACAACGGAGGTCCTGGATGTGGCTGCGATCTTTCTCTTACTCTGAGAGCGAATCACGAAGAAGAAAAATTTCCTAGTTTGAGAGATGACCTTCCTGCATTGCTTGACAAAGATCAAGGAAATAACACTAGGAGGGACTTCCTCGGGTATCCTGTACAATTTCCTATTCAAAGTAATAATAACACTACAAGGTCTAGACTCATATACAACAAGAAGTTTCCATAAATAAGGTTGTCCCAAAAGAACATTACAAACTTTGAGAGGAGAAACATCACATAATACCTCGTCTTTGAAGGGCTTGATGTCGTACGACAGTTGACACTATTGGTTGACGTGCAGATCGCTTCCTTGGTGGAGCCATCCAATGGTGTAGGGTTGCGGGTGTGACATTATCAACAGGGCCAGTCGCTTGACGACCTCTGCTAAGATGAGGTTCTTCTGGCTACCGCTATCAACGATGAAGTGCAACGGGATGCCTTTTACCCACAACTATGAATGGAAAAGGCGCTCGGCTTCTTCTGGCTAGTCTGGTTCACCAGGCTGGAGCTTGGTGGTAGAAACAGTGGAACTGGGTTCCATGTCAATGATCTGTGTTCCCCTTTGTGGTTGTGAATCAGAGTCAAAACCTGCATCTAATTCATAGGCTTTCACTTCGGCCACCAACGACTACTTTGAGAAACAATCAACAATGTTATTCCAAGGGCTCTTATGCAAGTCGCACCACTTTCCAGTATCCTTCTTTGTCTTTCCAGTGTCCTTCTTTTCTTATGGCTTGTACTAGTTGTCCTGATACTGTCCATATTTGCTCTGTCCTTTGTTCTATAGGTTGGGGCCACCCTTTCTTGGTTTTTCCTGTGAGGGTTTCCCGGGCCCAAATTGTCACGTCTTTTGTTTGAGCTTCTGCTCGATTTTGATGACATATCAATAGGTCGTGCCAAATGACGAGATGTCCAGGAATTCCATTTCCGTCTAGATTTATCTATGTAGAGCATCGCGATACTTGAGCACCATATGTCACTTTGAATATTTGATACCCAACTTGGTGCGCAGGGTATGGAAGATATTTGTGAAATCTAGCACTGCTTGGTCTCATTATTTCTGCAATGTGGTCCATTTGGTATACAAGTTGTCATAACTTCCGACGGGGTAGTATTATTCCTTAATATCATCCCTGAAGGATTCCCAGGTGGTCGCGACTGTAAATGATAAGAGTTGCTCTGTTTCCTTTTTCTCACAGAAAGTTTCCCACCAATCTTTTACATGGGGAACGACTTTGAGGAGCGCAAAAGTAATTTTTTCTCTATTTGAAAAGTTATGGATAGAAAAATACCCTTCTAGTATATTCAACCACTTGTATACAACATCCGCATCTATCTAAACTTCAAATATAGGAATATCTAAGTTGATTTGTACCTTGAAGGGGGTGACGCCTCTGCTCGAGGAAGATGCATCGCCTGTTGGTAGCCGTCGAAGGATTTGTGCGAAACTATCCATCATCTCGTTCCTCTATTGCGTGAGGGATTTCTCAAGTAACATTTTGAAAGGATCTCATGTCCCGCCATGATTTTTTTCTCCTGCCATTGTTTATGGATAAATCCGTAAGTGCGGACACAAACCGATCTCCCTAGATCCACCTGGATCTAGAACAAAACAGGACAGAATAGGACGCTTTCCTTAAGTTTTAAATATTGAATTTACTAAGAGGCAAGAATAAGTAACAT
>ML844646.1:7974-24257 GCA_009831015.1 Picea engelmannii | reverse complement strand
AAACGAGGTTCTTTCGTGTTGTGCTTGGGCACTTCTTGTGCAACCTGCAAACCTGGATACTCTTGTTCCGCAGACAAGAATTGTTGCTAACAGAATGTGTCAAAACATTGTTCATGGTACACGATGCACTACTCTAATAGGTCACTAACTCATGCAAATGAATTTTATTCTATTTTGATATAATTCTCAATATACCAATATTCACTCCTTTATACCTTCCCCACATTTTAACTCTTATAGTGTATATATGATTTTTTTTAATGTTTGCCTTATTGTAAATTCCTTAAAAATGGGCATAGTTACTGAAAAGGCCAAAAAAAATGGAGTACATATTATAGAGTCCCAAAACAATGTGACGTGTTCTCGCCTTGGAAGGCATGTGGGAATATGTTGTAGTCATAGAGAGGGGGAGTAGTCTTTGATGGACATGATATAAACAAGAGTTGCATGGCAGGTTAGTCCCTACCAAGTAGATTTGGAAATGGAGATGATAGTTGATACCCTATAGTTATTGATGATGATGATTACTGTAAAACATGAACAATATGTTAACTAGGGGCTAGTTTCATAGTCTTAAAAGAAATCAATTTGTAAAGATTTTAAATGAAAAAAATTAATATTGTCAAAAAGATTGGAATTCAAAGAATTCGACCTAGACTCACAAGGAATGGAGGAAGACGTGTTGCTCCATGACACTTAGTTTATAGATTTTTCATATGCCTTATTGGTCAGGATCTCTGACCACATTTTTACTTTAATGTGGATGTTTTATAGTTTTGGGATTAACCTAAATTTTCTTCCAATTAAGTTAAGCTAGCCAAATGCAAATTGTATTTTAAAAATATTCAATTTTTCTTTTTGAAAATAAACCTTTCAAATTTAATAATATATATTTTTATATAATATTTATTATATTACATAATAAATATAATCTAAATAATATATTAGATAATAAACACAATATAAATATAATAATAAATAACATATTAGATAATAAATATAATATAAATATAATAATGCATAATAATAAATACATAGTACAATTTTTTATATTTAGATGTGGTGATTGGTGAAATTTATTGGTTATGTAATTAATTCTACATATTGAAAGACGTGAAGGGAGAAATAACACTTCAATTTTATAAACCAATTAGAAATGAGAAACACAAATATTTTTATTATATCCAACAATATATATTTGTTTTCCTATGTTAAACATTACATTGCATACACAAATTTATGGTAAAAAGAAAATTAATGTCACATCAAAAGCAAACTCATTACTATAGTCCCATGGCAGGGACTAATAACACAAAAATTGGTCATAAGATCCTTAATAGTAGGCTTGTTAAAAAAAATGGAAATAGTAAGCTTGTTAAAAAGAAATGGAAAAAAAGCATGTTGAAAAGACCTTTATCATGCATATTGACTTGGTTTTTGAAAAAGACAAGTGTTTGAACACTTTTAATGGTCATTTTGACTTGGTAAAACCCTTAATGGGTATGAGACTTCGTTTGAAAAGGAAACGTTTTTGAGTTTTTATGGACTTATTGTTTGGTTTGCAAATAACATATATGGTAGTTTTCAATGGGTATAATAGTGAGATTAGTTAGAAAGTATCTCAAATAAACTTTAATAATAAATATTTGAAGAATAATAATATATTATTTTAAATAAATTTTAATAATAAATATTTAAGAATAATAATATATTATTTAAGATAAAGTGTCATTAGGATTTCAAAAATATATTTAATAAAAAATCAAAATATATTATTATTATTCATAAGTAAGTTTAAAAAATCTTTTAAAGAAGATGAATGATTGAATGGTTGAGATGAAAATAATTTAAAAATTAATAGCTCAAATTAAAAAAAATAATTCATATTAATAATTTACTATTCAAAAGATCACACTTCTCATAGTCTATATAAACATGGTGTCCTAGTTATGAAAAGTTACCTATCTATTCATCTTCTCACATGAAATAATCATAACAATTATTATATTGTAAGTACACTCTTCACAGAGATCTATTGTCAATCCTTCATGGATTACATAGTGAATAGATTTACTATTGTACCCATAAAAAATATAGATCAAGTATTTTCAAGTGTGTTTTCTACTTATGATAGTTTTTTATTAATTCATTGCATGTGTTCATGTGTCTGTTTTTTTAATTAATATAATTCATATTTTTTTTTATTAATAATTAATAATAGAGAATTCCTCGCGTAATTAATCTCCATGGATTTTATTAATTTTTTTTTATTAGTGAAAATATATCATTATTACTTTTTGTTTTGTTTTCTATAAATTCTTAGGATGGTTGTTTTTCTCCGTGTAATAAGTCTACATTTTCTTTAAAGGATACAATTTTTTCACTTTAAACATTTATAGAATAGTTTTCAACTTTGTATTCAAATTATCTCTGACTATGAAGCTAGGTTTATGAGTAATCTTCGCAATATTTGTGTAATATTCTCAGCCCTGCTTATATTTATCCCTTTCCTTATACTACAAATAAATGGTTATAGTAAGTTTGTTAATAAAATATTTGTCCATTCTCTCCACATATACCACCATTAAAATAAAATAAGTATTGGGACAACTATTTGGACCTCTTATAACATTATGTTTTTATAACATTATGTTTTTTAAGAGAAAACTTGTGGGGTAATTCAAGGGATGCCTCTTTATAGTCATGGATGAAATTCCTATTAAACTCATCATATAAACTTGTTTGGATGAAATTCCTATTAAACTCATCATATAAACTTGTTTGTTACACTTAGGGGGATTTGAACCATGGGATTAATGGTATATAACTAGTGGAAAAATGCATGACAATATTGAAGATCGTGGATTGAGAGAGACCATTGAGATTTAAATGTTTGAAACATCTCATCCTTCTGTTAATCACTTAAGAAAAAGTCATATTATCAGTGCCTCACTATGCCCAATTACCCCATGAGTTTCAAAATTTTCATAAGTGATGTTTGAACTTGGGTCAGGAGGATAAGATATTCTCTTCTTAACCACCAAATATAAATACAATTGAAAAATGTTTGGAAACATTTAATCCCCCTTAAGCACTTAAGATAGATTGATGTTGATGGTATGTTTCTAGCCCCAAACAACCCATGGGGGAAAAAAATGTCAAAATGATGATATGAACCTGGGTGGGGAGGACAACAACTTCTTCACTTAACTACCTAAAAAAGACCCAATTGACACATTGTGTAGCATTGTTAAAATATATCTACACACATTTCCATAGGGAATTCACCTTATGAAGTATGATACCTATTTGTAACCCTTATCCTCTGATGATGTTCTACCAGTTCTTCCAACACCACCCACATCACATCAATAGAAGGAACAACATCAATATTCTTCATATTATTGCAACTAAGTCAAAATATATGTCAATTTTCATTATATAATTCAAGAACATTTGACCAAGTATAAGGTAATACATGATTAATAGTGACTAGGCCTTCAATGATTTCAATTTGGTGAGTGGGTTTGTTCACATATGCATAAGAAATAATATAGAAGTCATAAATATCACAAGTTAAAATAACCTTGGTAGGAGACATATATAATCACTCACTACAACTAGGGTTCCAATCATTTAGGGTACATATGTCTGTGCATGTTCACGACCCCCCAAAAAATTATTTGAATCTCTTTCCCAAATATGACAGAGAACAAGCTCATTTCACTGAAGAACATATAACGACCTTTCATAACTTCACTGAAAATATGTTCATGGAGCACGATGATGCCTTCATGAGGATATTTATTCAAACTTTAGAGGGAGACGTCCAAAAGTGGTTCAAAGATATTCCTGTGGCCTCAATTGATAGATGATAGGCTCTTTATTATGGATTTATGAAGCAATGGGGAGGAAAGAGAGATAGTCTATATTACCTTACATGATTTGACTCACTCAAGAAGAGAACTAATGAGATTCATGTTGACTTTAACATAATACTTAAAAATATCTACAACAAGATCCATAGAGACATAAGTCCTTCCTAGAAAGAAGCTAAAGTCACATATGTTGGGGATTTTGATGCTGACTTTGCCATGGTATTAAGGGAAAGAAGTGCCCCAACTATGTTTATAATGAAAGATGATGCAATAGACATCAAAGGAAATATGATTGCATCAGGTAAAATGAAACATACACTAAATAAAGTAGAAAGAAAAACAGGATAAATAGGATGGTGGTCCATGTGATCTAGCCAAATATTCCCATGAAGCTAGGATGGATGATATGTCTAGAGTAATAAGGAATTTGAAAAAAAATAATTTCAAGATTCAAAATGGAGAATGGCAATGAACAAAATGCTCCTCAAGAGGGAGGGGCGAGTGACCACAATCAATTTAGAAGACCATTTGCTAGTGTGAACCCCCCCCCCCTATGACTACACTAGGGTTCAGAATGTAGGCAGATCAACAACCGTCTAAAAGTCAACTACTTCTCTAACTACCCCAAACATGCCCAAAACTCATACAAGAAAAGAAAATATAATAAGGATCAGGTAACTATACCTCTACTCCACATCCGATGATGATCCTCTCGCACTTGTAAGATTTGTTGACTACATGCCTCCTCCCAAGTTTGGCCTGCATTCATAGATAGACAAACAAAAATCTACAAGCATGCAATTCATATACAAATTAGGGTTATATGTTAGAAAAAAAACCATTAAAAACATTCAATACACCATGGTTTGGGACAGGAAAGGTACTTCTTTTATTGATAACTCAATGATTATACCTTTTACAACCAAAGTCGGCTACTTCTCCACGAACCTGGTCTGGGATCCTCTTCACCAAGATCCAAGTGCATCATTGTATGACTTCTCCTCTCAACCTTTGGATCTCTTCTTGGGAAGTGAATGGGTTTCTAATGGAGGAAGAAGGGCTAATCGGGAAATGCAGAGGCAATTCTCACAAAAGGGATGCAATTACTTGGGGCAAGGAGGGAATGTGAAACGGGAAGAGTTTCACTATTCTTATGTCTAGACGTAAAATGAGACCCCAACACCTCATTTTGTATTTGGAAAGGATGGTTATTCGGTTGGGTGATGGGATATAGGCGGTGGATTAGTTGGGAAACTACCCAGTAGCCCGTAATCTCAACGAATTACTTGCAAATTTTTAATATACATCTCAAAATCAAAGATATACAAGTATAGTATCCATCTTCAAGAAGCCACTAATGCCTGATGGTTGGAGATGAGGACTTCATAGATTGAGCAACAAATTCAAGATATTCAAAACTCAGGTAGGAGTGCAATGTGAGTGTATGACTTCACTACCCAGAGGTCTTCGACGGCTCGTCGGGAAAAGACAAGAGGATCTCGATGATTAGGCAGAGAACTTCATTGATTTTGAACAAGGACTTGATTGGATTTTTAGGATGGTTGAGTCATGATGTCAAGAAAAAAAATGTATAAAGGCTGACTCAGGTTGGGTGAAACTTCCCTTGGAAAAAAACACGAAAGATGATCAGACTCAGGCAGCATGACATTGACATAATTCCATGATGCGGGAGGAAACAAAAACTCTCCATGTGTTTGGAAAAGTAACCAAATGGAGGAGGACATAGCTCTATGTAGAAATAATATCTTCCTAAGGTCATACTAGATCCCAATTCTTGAAGAACAAATGAAAGGATGTGTTGTGTCCAAGGGCGACTCATTGTGCTGCCAAAAAAGAATATATATTTCATGTCCCCTTGTTACAAGGAAAATCTCTCTATGGCTAGGGTGAACCAAAATAGACTGGTATGACTGTAGAAATCGACTCAATTCCAACATATTCTATATAAACTAATGTGCAAGATAAGTAATAAAGAGGCTTACCTCATCCAAACGTTTGATGATGTCCACCGTTGAGCACTTTGATCCAAATATTTATACCTGCAACAAGTTCTTGACAAACAAGAAGAGAAAGCATATAGTGATCATATAAAAGGTTAGCACATTAGATAGAATAATCCATTAATATAAAAAAAAAACATTCCCATGGATCATAATACATATATTTGCAAGATATCAATTGGATGGGAAAGGAGTATTTCTATTAATAAATGATCAGCATAAGTGAAAATATTACAGACTTCTATGTCGGCACAGTTTGGAACCAAGAAACCGAGTTCCTTCCAACTGGGCCTCCACCACTTCAATCCTCCACCAAAGGCAAGTTCATATAAGGGAGACAAAGAGGTTCTCCATAAATAAGGGAAGATCTTGGGGGCTGAACACTATGTTCAGACTTAAAGGACAAAGGGATGCAGACTCAATAATGAAGTAATAATTTCTGCAGAGTAACTTTGCTCTCAAAGTTGAATTCTCTCCTTTTTTTCCATATCTCAGAATTGGCTTCTTTATAGCCTTCAAAATGAAACTGAAGGGTTGAGTTGGAATGTTTCTAGTATATGGAAGGCCAAGGATTAGAGATCTCCTATCGTGACATGGAAACCCAACATTTAATTTTGATTTTCTAGCACAAATCCCGATGTATGTGGGCAATAGTGGAGAAACCAACGTATAAGTTTGTTGTATAGCTTTCAAGGTGCATACAAGTGGAAAAATATTAGTTTTTGTCTCTGGATTTATCAATAAAGAAAATCAAGTATGCATGGGGGAATGGAATAAGGCCCTCTCTGCAAGATTGAACAGAGTGAGGAAAATATTGCTATAACATATGCCCGCTAATGTGTGAGGTCAGAGGAGAATCTGCGATGGCCGAAATACATTATAAATAACCCAGAAGTGGAGTGTTAAAGAACCAACTGGACGAACTCGATCGCTCATTACATTCTGTACTGACTTTGAATACATGGCTACCAAAATACATTGAATATCCATGTGAAAAATATACCAAACAAGTGTTCGTGGCCATGAATAGGAAAATACAAATGCGGTTACATGCCAAAAAGTTGTCATAGTCACGAACAAGGCCCAGTAGAACCAGTCTCAGAACCAAACTGAAGATATACGTATACCATGGAGTACAATCTGATCTCCCATGATCACTGAAGTCGTATAAGTACTAGTCGAAATGAAAAGGAGGCAACAACTCAGGAAAGTTGCGGCCACATAGTGATGTCTTCAAGTCTTCTACACAATCYGCCAAAGGTGAAAGTCTACATCATGTGAATAAAGRAGTTGAGTTCAAACACAATGAGACATCGTTTGATTACCGGTCATTGATGTATATCGTTAAAAAATGCAAGACAACCTAATGATAATGAAAGTAGGTATCAAGGCACCGAGTACATTCTTACAAGTGTGAATAAARRAGTCAGTGTCGAACACCTAAAGAATCCATCAATCAAGAGAAATTGATGTATTCCCAACTATCGATGGTGAGAGAGTCTATCATTAATGACTGTAAGCCTCAAGGTACTCATAAGACTCTAGGCCTCATTTCCAAAATAAATGGGCTGATGTCGATGGAAAGAGACCCGCTGAAAGAAGAGAATTAAGGCATCTCTCATAAGTCAACATGAGGTACAAAGCAGGAGCTTCATGATTTGGTGGAAATTGGATGAAGAACAAGTTCACGAACCAATGACCCTGTGCATCTTTTGTGTGTGCCAAGAGCAAGTGGTACATGAAAAAGACCCTCTGAATAGCAACCAATGATGAAAAATTGCTAACAAAGGCAAGGAAACCACCAATAAGTCTAATGTTATCCAAGCCACTACACGAATCCCAATGTGTGAATATGTGTCTTGCCATCAAACACAAGGGAAACCACCTAGTCAACGACCAATGATCAAATGTCGACTGTTGGGTTCAAGGTTACCTACCAATGATGGAAGTAGGGATAAGGTGCACAATAGGACTACAATATCATGTGATTCTGAGACAAAATGAGGGTATGGATGACATGCAAAGTCAAGATTTCTGAGGAGTGGCTGACACATGTCGATAGACTTCCTTTGAACAAGAGCATGAGATATATGGTGGACTCTGGCAGCATAGACCCAATGATAAAATCATGAGATGAAAGAGGCATTGATGAAGTTCTCTATAGGGATTGGAAGAGCAACCAGTCGGTAGAGAAGACTCGGTAATGAGCTCAGCCTCCTAAGGCCATGCTAAAACCACAATTATGATGAATAGACTCAAATAAGTTTATGCTCTGTTCAAAGGTGACACGACTGTTGCTGATATAAGATAATACTCCCTTCCCACCTGTCTTTTTTTGTTTTTTCATAACAAACGAATGCTATGATACAGAGGAGGAAATGAGTGTCGCAAGTAAGAAAAACTAGTTCCAGTAGTGGAACGTACCTATGCTCAATGCAAGGAAGTGCATGTGGGAGATGGACACTCGGGGGAATGTTCCCTCCTAGGTATAGGGTGTCAAATTGTGAAGGATATAAACAAGGCTCTTCTTGGTTGAGGATGAAAAATTGTTGAGGCCAACGGTTTATAATGCAAAGAGAGAACCGACTATAGGCTCAATACGACAAGCAAGGGCATGAGATGCAATCACAACTTAATGCCAAAAAATGTCATTTTTTATGTCTTTTAGTCTACTTGGTATAAAAAATGGATAAACTTGTGCCAAATAGACATATTTTCAAAACCAATTTACGAGTGTGAAAAAGACAAGTTCACTCGACAATATTTTCTATTTTTGGTAACGAGTTGGAAAAGATCTTAGCTAAGACTCACAACCTTTCAAATCCAATTTAACAAGTGTGAAAGGGACAAATCACTCGGAAACCTTTTCGCTTTTTGAATGAGTCGGAAAAGATCTTAACTCAAACTCGTTAGAGATATTCTAGGTGGAAAATCACGTGGGAGGACAAGGCTCCCATTCATACCTTTTGTGGAATGTGAGTATATTACGAAGAACTAACACAATATTGGGAAGACCCAAAGATCTCCAAGTCGAGGAGGGAAAAGTTCTAATGGAGGTTATCATCTCCATGATATATCGGATAATGTCTCTTCCTGGAAAAGACATAAGTGAAGGTATTGGATACCCCACAAGACCATCCGAATCAAAGGGAATTTTTTCAAGACTTGGAGGGAGAGAACTCGAGAAGAGTAAAACTCTCTCTTGTTCAGAAGGTGAAGTACTAGAAACACTAAGGACATGGCATAGAAGGTATAGAATCAGAACCAGAAGAGCGAGATCAACCAAAAATTGCATTGGCTCGACTTCTTACTTAGACTTGTCACTCTCCAAGAGAAGAGTGGTGATCCAGGTGGATATCGGTGGCCACCCACCTTTTCCAACTGGCTCAAAACAATTTTCTAGCAATTTTGGCAATTTACTATTTTTAGCAGTTTTTACTTCCGGGGCCATTTTGAGGGCCTTAATGAAGTTTTTTTTGAGATCGAGCTTCTCAATGATAGCCAAAGGAATGATTGAGCCCCCAAAATGAATATCCTCAATGATACCTTTCCAATGGGATATCATATGCCTAAAACATAGATCATATGCAAAATTTACGACCCTAGGAAGTTGATGTACTAACTTACCCAGACGGGGCGCACATGAATTTTGGTGCTTCATATCCTAGGGTTAGGCTTTTGGATGTATAGGGTTTTTGGAATTCCTATTTATTGTAAAAATTCCTTCAGAGCCTCATTGTAATGATCTTTTTGTGAATGAGCGCAATCATCACATCTCTTCTCAAAGATAAGCCACCACCATTCCAACAAGCTTGTTTCCGCTACATTTTACAGTTTCAACTTATATCCTTATCGAATTGAAAACCAGTTTTAATGTATCTCTATTATTTTGTCTTAATCACTTGTTAATAATCTGTATAATTGTATTCATTTCATTCTTCTCATAAAATCTGGATCAGTGGTATCAGAGTGGTCTGCTCCTTGTCATCTTAATGCATGTCCCCAATGAGGTTGGAGTACAAAGAGTTGAGTCTCAAGCTTATTTCTCTTGAGGAAAAAATCTATCGCATGCCCAAGCGACCTCTCATGGAAAGAGAAAATAAAGATGACAGGACAAGATATCCTTTCAAACTGTTGATTGAGGAAGCCCTCATGCAACAAAGGAATGAGGTGATGGATAGTTTCGTGCAAATCCTTCGGCGACTACCAACAGGTGACGCATCTTCTTCGAGAAGAGGTGCCTCCCCCTTCAAGGTACAAATAAACTTCGATATTCCTATATTTGAAGGTTAGATAGACGAAGATCCTATAGAAACGTGGTTGAATCTACTAGAAGGGTATTTTTTCTATCCATAACTTTTCGAATAGAGAAAATATTACTTTTGCGCTCCTCAAAGTCATTCCTCGTGTCAAAGATTGCTGGGAAACTTTATGTGAGAAAAAGGAAATAGAGGAACCCTCATTAATTATAGTCACGACCACTTGGGAATCCTTCAGGGATTCTATTAAGGAACAATACTACCCTGTTGGAAGTTATGACAACTTTTATACCAAATGGACCAGACTGCAGCAAGAAAGAGACCAAGCAGTGCTAGATTTCACAAATATATTTCATACCTTGCGAACCAAGTTGGGTATCAAATATTCAGAGTGACATCTGGTGCTCAAGTATCGTGACTCTCTACATAAATACATCCAGACCATAATGGAATTTATGGACATCTCATCCTTTGGCACAGCCTACCAATATGCAGTCAAAATCGAGAAGAAGCTCAAACAAAATACGTGGAAATTTGGGCCTGGGAAGCCCTCATAAAAAAGCCAGGAAAGGGCAGCCCCAACGCACAAAACAAAGGACAAAGAAAATATGGACAATATCAAGATAACCAGTCCAAGCTACAAGCAAAGAAGGACATTGGAAAGACAAAGAAAGATACCAGGAAGTGGTGTGACTTCCATAAGAGCCCTTGGAATAACACTGGTGATTGCTGCTCAAAGTAGTCGTTGGTGGCTGAAGTGAAAGCCTCTGAATCAGATGTGAGTTCAGACTCTCAGCCAGAACTAGAAAGGGGAATACAGATCATTGACGTGGAACCCATTTCCACCGTTTCTACTACCAAGCTCCAGCCTGGTGAACCAGACGAGCCAGAAGAAGGAGAACTCCTCTTCCATTCAAAGATGTGGGTAAAAGGCACCCCGCTACACTTCATCGTTGATAGTGGTAGCCAGAAAAACCTCATCTCAACAGAGGTAATCAAGTGGTTGGCCTTACCGATAATGCCGCACCCACAACCCTCCACCATTGGATGGCTCTGCTAAGGAATTGATCTCCATGTCAACCAACAATGTAGATTGTCATACGACATCAAGCCATTCAAAGACGAGTTATTTTGTGATGTTTTTCCTCTCGAAGTTTGTGATTTTATTTTGGGCCAACCTTATTTATGGAAACGTCATGTTGTATATGAGTCTAGGCCTCGTAGTGTTATTATTAATTGGAAGAGGAAATTGTACATGATACCCAAGGCAGTCCCACCTAGTGCTATTTCCTTGATCTCTGCTAAGAAATGCAGGAAGGTCATCTCTCATATGGGGAAGTTTGTTTTCTTCATGATTTGCTCTCAGAATAAATGAAAGATCACAGCCACATCCAAGGTCTCTGTGGCCGACCTCTCCACACATCAGAAGCAAGTAGATAAGGCCATGGATAAATACTCATATATATTCTCCTCACCTACCGGGGTACCTCTGCACTGCCAGGTCAAGCACCCCATCGATCTGACCCCCGACGCAACGCTACCCAATGGGCCAGTATATCACCTCTCTCTATTAAAGAATGAAGAGATCAAATGATAAGTTCAATAACTTCTCCACAAGGGGAACATGTGTCCCATATCATCACCTTGCAGGAGCCCAATCATGCTAGTACATAAGAAAGATGGAACCGGGTGACTCTACATTGATTACCGGGCTCTAAATAAAATCACACCCAGAAACCGATACCCGATTCCCTGAATCGATGAGCTCCTTGATCAACTCACGGGGGACAAATACTTCAATAAGATTGATATGAAGTTAGGCTACCACCAGGTCCCAATAGAATAGACAGATGTATGGAAAAATGCCTTCAAGTCAAAGGAAGGCCCTTTTGAATGGTTGGTCATGCCCTTTGGTTTGACAAATGCTCCAACCACTTTCATGAGCATGATGGACAATTTCCTGTGACTATTCACCAATACTTTTGTAGTGGTGTATCTGGATGACATTATCATTTACAACAAGACTTGGGCCAAACACTTGCATCATATTCAGTAGGTTCTGCACAACCTACAACAACACAAACTATATGCCAACTTGGAAAAATTCTCCTTCGGCATGGACAAGGTCCATTACCTGGGCTACATAATTTATCAGCATGGCGTACATGTGGATCTAGCAAAGATCCAAGTCATCCGTGACTGGCCAGCCCCAACCACACTCACTGAGCTTCAGAGTTTCTTGGGCCTTGCTAATTTCTACCATAGGTTCATGTTGGGATTATCCCATATTGCATGGGCCCTCAGCTAAATAACCAGGGGTGGTGGTAAGGTGAAATTTGCGTGGGGTCGGTCCCAACAACAAGCATTTGATGATTTGAAGCAACGCTTGTGCTCAACCCCAATACTTTCACTACCAAACCTGCAACAACCCTTTGATATCGAGACAAATGCTTTAGACTATGTGGTGGGTGCCATTCTCACTCAACATGGCCACCCCGTGGCCTATAATAGTGAGACACTATAAGATGTTGTCCATAAGTATCCTACTTATGACAAAGAAATGTAATCCATTATGCAAGCCTACCACCAGTGGATACATTACATTCTTGGGAAGGAGATAATCATTCACACTGATCATAAGACACTATAGTTCATGAAGACACAAGAAAAATTGCAGAATGATCGCCATCAAAAGTGGTCCACATACTTGCAACAATTCCACCTCAACATCAAGTATAAAACAGGAAGCACCAATCGCATCCTTGATTTCCTTAGCAGACCACCAGTCGCTACACTCACCATGGTGCTAGACTCCTATGGACATGAGACCTCTAGATGGCCCCAACTCTATGAGACAGACCTAGACTTCGCCACCACCTACCAAATGTTGGGTGAAAATGCAGTTGTCGATAATTTCCATCTTCAAGATGGGTTTTTGTGTTGTCTGGTCCATATCTGTGTTCCATCAATCTAGTGAGTGAAGATGATCTGAGAATCCCACTATATTCAGGTGGCAGGACACTTCGGCGTCAAAAAGACAGTGGCGATGCTACATAAACATTTCTACTGGTTGAAACTTTGACATGATATCTGCAAGTATATCAGGTCCTGCATTGCCTACACTATTTCCAAACTGACCACTAAGAAACAAGGCCTGTACACCCCTCTTCCTACTCCTGACATGCCATGGGAATCCATCTCAATGGACTACATGTCGGGCCTCCCATCCACCAAGTGGGGAAATGACTTTTTTTTGGTGGTTGTTGATCACTTTTCTAATATGGTGATTCTGGTTGCCTGCAAGAAGAACATGACAGCAGAGGCCATTGCCAAGCTCTTATTTGAACAAGTTTGGGTACATTTTGGAATCCCACAAACCATTGTCTCAGATTGGGATAGTCAATTTCTCAGCACATTCTGGTAGAGCCTCTGGTCACTGTTGGACACCAAGCTCACCAAATCCATGACCTTCCACCCCCAGACAGATGGCCAAACTAAGGTTGTAAATCAAATGATTGTGCATATCCTTCACATGTATAATTCAAAACACTCGCACATGGGATGTGAGCCTTCCCTATGTACAACATAGCTACAATTGAGCCCTGCATAGCTCAACTGGCCACAACCCCTTTCAGGTGGGGTTGGGATTCTAGCCATTGGGTCCCATAGATGTTTCACTTCCCCTTGCGGTCACCTCGACCGACTCATCTCGTTCTCCAACTGAAGCTAACAGAGCCTCTCGGTTCATTGAGAGGATCCAACACATCAGCCAACAAGTTCAATATATCCTACAAAAGTCCAATGACAAGTATAAGAAGCACCATGATCAACATCGAGTGACACATAGGTTTTAGGTGCGTGACAAGGTTTGGTTGCACTTGCAGAAAGAACGCCTTATAGTACCCCATCAGAAGATTCACCCACTCTATTATGAGTCGTACATCATCACCAAGGATGTGGGGGATAATTCTTTTGAGTTCAACATTCCTCCTTTCCTTGGCCTGCAACCATTTTTCAACATGGATCTCCTTCACCCTTATTTCCCACCATTATTGGATACCTCAGACGTAGTAGAACAACTGAAACCAACAGAGCTCAACCCCAGCTGCATACAACAAATATCCAACGATTATATTTTGGACACACAAATCAAGTTTACTCGACAATAAAGGATCCAACTTTATTGAGTCATCAATGCAGGGCAGCTCCTGCACCAAGGCAAGTGGCTCACCCGGGGCCAAATTCAGTAGAAATTTCCTCATATGATGACATAAATCAACGCAATGGAGACAATTTATTCCTAAGGAGGGTGGATTTATCCAGGTGGATATAGATCGCCACCCACCTTTTCCAATTGACTTAAAACAGTTTTCTAGAATTTACTATTTTTAGCAGTTTTTACTTCCGGGGCCATTTTGAGGGCCTAAATGAAGGCTTTTCGGGATAGAGATTCTAAATGACATTTGAAGTATTATTTATCCTCCAAATGAATCTCCTCGAAGATACCTTTCCAACAGGCTATCATACACCTACAACGGAGATCATATGCAATTGTTACGACCCCAGGAAGTTGAAGTAATAACTTACCCAGACGGGGCCCACATGAATTTTGGTGCTTCATCTCCTACGGTTAGGTTTTTGGATGTCGAGGGTTTTTTGCATTCCTATTTATTGTAAAAAGGCCTTCATAGCTTCATTTTAATGATCTTCTTGCGAATGATCACAGTCGTCACATCTCTTCTCAGAGTTAAGCTGCCACCATTCCAACAAGCTTGTTTCCACTGCATTTTACAATTTCATCTTATTTCCTTATTGAATAGAAAACTAGTTTTACTGTAATCTATGTTATTTTATGTTAATCACATATTAATGATATTTATTCATTTCATTCTTCTAATAAAATACAGATCAAGTGGGATTGATTGAAGATTTCATTGATATGACCACTTCCTCAACCAATGGTTGAATAGGATGCGAGACAACAAGGTCAAGAGGTGCGGAAGCCTCGAAAACAAGAGTGTAGTCAGTAAAATATTGCATTGACATGACCATTGGTTGAACAGGATGCAAGACAACAAGGTCAAGAGATGCATCATCCCCTAAAGGAAGAGGGGTGTTAGTCGAAGATTGCATCGACATGACCGATGTATCAACCATTGGTTGAATATGATGCATGATAACAGGGACCAGAGACATATCACCCTTAAAAATGGGAGTGAGGTTAGCTGATGATTGCATCGGCATGACTGTCGTTTAAATAAATGGAGAAACATGGTGTGGGTAAACCAAAAATGCCTCAAAATCTGAAGGTCCCTTAGGTGAGTCCCACGCTTCAGGTATCCCAGCAGTAATAGGACACAAACGGGTAGGGTGAATTCCTTTGCAAGTCCTGCAAAGGAATTTAGGATTACGTCTAAGATGTCTAGGCTTCTCAGTTCCCCCAGCGTCATTCCCAACGGCTGGTGACATGCTCTCAATGTGACTGGCATAGGTGATAGATTCATATCCTACATTATGTATAGAGGTTGTAGATATGACATCGATATGAATCGAGGCGAATATAGTGATGCCCCCAGTGTGACTAGTAGAGGCTGGGTGCATGTATTCAAAATAACTTGTAGAGGCTGTTGACCAATATCCAACACGACTAACAGAGGTTGGTGATATGATGCCAGTGTGACACGTATTGACTGGACTTCTGCCCCCAACAAGACTTGCAGCGGCTAGTTGCAGGTCTTCAACATGACTTGCAGAGGTTGTCAACCAATCTCCAACATGACTATGAGAGGTTGGTGATATAATGCCAGTATGACACACAATGACTGGACTTGTGGCGGTAGTGAATTGTGGAATTTGAGACCAAGGTCCAACGAAATATTGGTTTTGTGGAATTTCAAGCCAGGAAGGATCTTGGTTTCCACCCTGTCCCTATCCGAAAGGATAGTATTGTCCTCCATACTGATTCATAAAGGGTTGTAAGGGCATTGACACTGAGGAAGCCACTTGCAAAGAGAAAGAGACATTAAAAGGGTTACTCATGTAAGGATATATGTTTCCCCCAGATGAAGGAACTTTGTGAGGGGGATTTCCCATACTATAAAAATAACTCCCCCCGAATGAAACAC
>ML844645.1:29464-41080 GCA_009831015.1 Picea engelmannii | reverse complement strand
CAATAAGATAAAAAAGTAAAAAGGCAAATGGGTTAGGAAACAATTGCATCCATGACAAGGTGCAACTCACCCTCTTCAGAGGCACCCATAGGTAAGCCCTACATTTCCTTGTCATCACTGCACCCCTTGCCCAAACATCCCCCACACCATCTCATGTACTTACATGACCTAGATTGGTCTTCACCTGGAAACACCCCACACCTAAGGAGAATTGGCCCAATAGGATATCCTGGAACCCTCTCCAAGCCTGGCTTGTAGAATAGCATAACGTCTTTGAGCACTTGTCTGGAAAAGGGGGGTTTTATGCACATGTTTGGGTAACTTGATTATTAGATGTGATTGACATTGCTATGATCCCTGTGACTTATGAACCCATGGAGGGCGTACTTGTTGTTGCTGCAGGACCACGCTCGACGGACAAGTACATATGGGGAGATGATTAGCTTGGACCTCCATAGGGATAAAATCCCACCAGATGGATGCTGAGACCCCATCCAGGGGAAAACATATACCAGAGGCTTGCACCAGAGAGAGGAGGACGTTCCACCAGAGACAGCTTGGCAGGCCTGGACCTAGGGGGGTCTTGCCTTTCCCCTTGGACGTTATCCTTGGAAGGCCCATGACGTCACCTCTATTACCCTTGGCGTCACCCAACGTCTGATGGACATGATGGAGGCAATTGCGTGTCAAGTGGCATGATCCAGAGGCTTTGGAAGGCCTAACGTTTTGTTCCTGGAGGCCAAGCCAAAGTCTCACCTAGGAGGCCCAACGTCACCCTAGAAGGGCATGACGTCACCTCTTTTGCATGTTTTAGGGTTTAATTTGTCAAATTTATGTAAAAAACTAGATATTTGATGTAATTGGCCATGTCGACGTTTTTGACCTAATTTTGTAATTAAAGGTCATTTGGATTGTATAAATAAGGGATTAATCCGTTGTATTTTTTCATGATTCTTTCACTCACACAAGTGAGGTCTGAAATTCGGCCTCTTTAAGGCTTATTGGTTGAAATTAAGTGGTGCGTAACTCTTGGAGGAGGCTTGTCTTGGTGTATTTTGGAATTTTCTTGGTGGAAAGTCTTCAACTAGGGCATTTGCTAGATTATTCTTGGTGAATGTAAGTGAAACTATGCAATTCTTCTTTCTTTTGAATGGTTATAGTATCTTTACTTTACATTTACTAAGATCATGAAATTGCTAGTATAAAACCCTAGGAGATTAAGCGCATGTTATTGTCTTTATCTCAATAGCTATCCACCTTCTAGATTTTGCTAGAAAACCTATCCATTGAAGCATGTGCTAGAGCCCTACCATTGTATCACTTTAACACCCTTGCTTCATTAAGCTTTTATTTATCTCAAACTTGAGCTAAAGAAGAAGGAAAACCGCTAGGGCCTAGGGTTACCTACTTCCTAGTAGCCGTTTTCCTTCAAGGGTTTGGTGATTGAGGCCTTGGGTTACCAACACCTCAATCATTTTCCCTCTTGTCTCTAGTTCACACATTATCATTTATTTCTTTCAAGATTGCTGCTGCAAAAAGTGACTCCATTAGCCCTAAAGACACTGGTTTATACCTTGTACTTGATTGATTGATGAAAACAACCCCCAAACCCTTTACCTCAAGCTATTTACTAACTATTCCTAACCCTAGATTAGACTAATTTACTAACATACTTGCTGCTGTTACAAAAGTAAGCTTCAACCATATATTGCAGCAGTAAAAGCTCCTAAAAACAATTATTAAAGTTGAATTTTACATTGCCTTATTAACTTCTGACAAGTGCTAGCATATTGCTATTACTAGGTTACCATTTCAGGTCATTTTGAATCTTGTTCAAGGCATAAATTGTGAAGCTATCATCATATATACATTGCTGTTATAAATTTCTGTTTGCTTGATCTTATGTCAACTTATTGCTTTTATTGAGAAGTCCAAGGTTTTACGAAGCACTAACATCAATTGTTACTTGCAAAATAGTGCTTTCTTGTTGTCTTGTTCTGGGCAGGTACACTTAAGCATATCTTTGCTTCATATTGTCAAACCTTTGGGACTTCCTGATCAGTGTGACTTGTGAGAGGGGACAACTTTCCTTATTACCATTACCTTTGCCTTCTCAACCCCCTAGGTCACCGGGGACGTCTCCCCTGGGCTTTCATCCCTAAAGAGAAAGAGGTGTCTTATTTAGGTGAAAGTGATAGGACAACCTCCTGTTACGCCAATTATTGTTCACTTGCCTTTGGCTTTTGGGCAAGTACAAATTGCGTGATAACAGACACAAAACCGGTAGGCTTGTCTTCCATCTTGTGCCTTTGTTGAGGTTGCAAGTAGATTAGTTGTTTCTTCAAGTTATTTGCTTTCTTCATTTGTTTGCCTACACCCTGCAAAGAGGATTGTCCTAGCCACCCATACAGTCTCGTAAGGCTAATTTCATATGCTAAATGGTTAATGGTTGTTATGCTTCTTAGTTTCATTTAGTTCTTTTCAAGTTCATTGTTTATATCTCATAATAGTTAGAAGTATTTCTTTCTTGTGTAATATCTTGTATAAGCTCTTGGAAGCATTTCATTTCTTTTGCAATTTCTTTAAGTTGGATCTACAAGCATCTTGTTTATTTCATTTAATTTTCAAGCTCTATCTCCTTAATCTTTTAACACAAGTAATCTTATTTGTTAATTCAACCAACTTGTAGCTTTAGGAAGATTCAATCTATCTAGTTATTAGAGCACCCTCTACTGATACAAATTTCGCCACCAAAAAGGAGGCTTGTGTAGGCTACTTGGAGTGCTAGATCATGGATAATCTCACGACACTAGGTGTCCCCCTTGTTGAGCGCCCAAGTTTTTCGGGTTGACCTGTGGAGCTAGGGTAAGGCCTTGTTTGCCTTGCTTATTGAGCACCCAACAATCATTTTGGCCAAAGCGGTAGGAGTATAGGGGGAGTCACCTAGTCTAGGCCTGCAGCTTCACCTCACCTAATTCAACCTTAAAATTTACTCACACAACCTATGCTTCAAGTTCATAATCTAATCTAAGTTGTGCTTTACTTTCCTGCAATTTTACTTCAAGCATTATCTTTATTGCAATTTACATTTCAGTTGAGCATCTTTATGGTTRAATGGTGTATCTTAAAGTTGCGCACTTATCATCTTGGTGGCTTTCCTTT
The DNA here is from genome assembly GCA_009831015.1 of Picea engelmannii. Taxonomy (NCBI): domain Eukaryota; kingdom Viridiplantae; phylum Streptophyta; class Pinopsida; order Pinales; family Pinaceae; genus Picea; species Picea engelmannii. The sequence goes on along the minus strand of ML844645.1, from coordinate 37,918 downwards.
CAAGTCTTGGTTCCCTTGAAGTTGCGCACTTGTCCTTGAGTAGCCTATTTTGAAGTTGCACATCTCCTTTGGGGCATATAAGCTTGTGTTGTGAGTTATCTTTCATTTACACATCTGCAAAATCAATTAAGCGGTTGGTTCAATTAGTGCTTCATTGGCATAATAGATCTAACAAAGTGCTTCCTTCTTTTCATTTGTAAGTTGTTGTATTTTTGTATGTTGTAGAATTATCTAGCTTTTCTTTATTGTTGATATTGTATCTCATTTAATTTGTAAAGTTATTCATTAATTGTACTTAGATCTTTTGTTGTAACTTTAATTGACCCCTTGCCCAACCTTAGGCACTAGTCTTAGTTGACCTTAGGGAAAGAGTTGATTTTCATTAAAGGGTTGCACTGCATTGTTGCCTCTCATATAGGCTAACTTCCCCTTACCTTTAACAAACTAAAATTAACTCCTAGAATTCATCTAATAATTCACACAGTAACTAGGGTGTACCCCCCTTGGCTTCCCTAGGATTAAGCCTAGACGGAAGAAGTCCAAATCATGGTGACAAGTGGGTTTGGACTTAGGCATTGTGCCTCCAAGGACACATTAAGTGGATTGAGACTTTTCCACGTTTTCAAGTGTGTATTAGGACGGCAACAGGTTCATTCCTCTGTTTCATTATTTTGTTAGTTGTCCTTTAACTAGTCTAAATTCTTGCTTTTTGTCTTTCCTTTTTAGGAGATTCCTTTAGGTGCTCTTACATTTCCTTTGTTGCTTGTACTTTTCAGTCTCATTGACCTAATCTGGTCATTTGTGGATATTGATGTAATTTCCTTATTTAGTTAGGCATTTTTCCTTGAAATAATACCGTATGTTGGGTTTCACTTGCCTCTTGGTTAGTTTCATTGATTTTGCACATTGTTAGACTTTCTAGGCTCAACATCTCTGGTTAGCTTTTTTTGCAACTGTTATACATTTTGATCTCTACTTTTCTATGCAATTGACAGATTGATTTTTTCAAGGAACTTTTTTCCCCTGCCAATTTTGACGGGAGGAATATCAGTTGCATGGTTCGGCGTATGATGATGCAGTTATCAGTTTCTGCAGATGATGATCTTCAACAATCGTTATCATTTTTTGAAAAGGTTCTTGTCTTTTTACTTCCATCATTCATTGATTTCGCCTTTTTCGTGTTCTATTCTAACATGGGGCATTTTATTGTCTCTTGTCAATCAAAAAGCCTCTATTATGCATAGTCCTTACATCGTGCATACTTCAAGCAACATTATATATCAATTAAACCTTCTTCTGTACACAATATAACCAAGCGGGTTCTATGCGTTTGTTGCGATGACGCTGAACTCTCTGAATTTTGAAGATGTTGCTGATGCATTGTTTCTGATTTTTCATAGATGGAAGCTAGGCGTGGAGGATTAACTATACTGGATTCTGGAGATGGAATCTTAGCGCGCCTTATAGAATCATTTCCAAAAATTCTTCTTCAAAGTATGGATAAGAATTTGAAGCCAATAGTGGATTTCTTAGAATCTACTGGGGTGCCAAAAGGTTGTGTTGGAATGGTATTACTATGCTTTCCTCCAGCCATTTTATATGATATTGGAGCAGATATCCATCCCAGGATTAGGACTTTGAAAAAGGTATGTTGATTGATTCCTGACATGCAATATTTGTGTTTCGGCCATTTGATTGATTACTGACATGCATGTGTGGGTTAACTTTTAATGTTTACCTAGAGCAAGTAATAATTGAGCTATTTTAGTAAAATATATATTTGAGTTCTTTGAGCTAATATATGTCACTGATTTGAGAGTTCGCAGATCATTGTAATGATCGTAAGTTTTTTAAACCACTTGTGGTAGTTGTATTTTGTTGAATTTTAAATATGCTTAGATGCTTTAGCAAGGATTTATCAATATTGGTGATCATAGCGGTGCAGAACATGTGAAAAGCATGGGAGTGATGAACTATGGTCTAGAAAAAAAGGGTACTTATCTTTTTCTAGGATTTTTTATCATGATAGTTGACTGGAATTTAGCTGGTAAAGATATGCTCCTTGCAAGAAGATTTCAGGCATTTGTTTTAAGTTCCTTATAAAAACATCTTAGGACTAAGCCTACCAAACTGTGGGGGCTGCTAATGTGTCATAGTTTGATAGTTGAGACTTTAGAAGGGTGAAGAAGTGCAGTCATTCTGAAATAATTATGTTATTTAATTAGACCTTGTTCCTTGTTTTAAACAGAAGAATATGAGGAGAAAACTAATTTTTTTTTAATAATAAATTTGGTGTTTAGTAATAATAACACTTTGTTTTTGTAACGCAGAATTTACATACGAAGGAAAAAATGACCTAACACGAAATATTCACAGATGTTTTATATGCTATTAAGTTCTCTTTAGTGTTTTATGTGTCCTTCTATATTGGTTCCATTGATATGTGTCAAACAACCCAAATTGCAAAATACGAAGAAGCCATAGGTTAGATCATTAATCAACGTGCATACTTTAACAACGAATTAGTAATATAAGCATTCACTCATACCATTTGGCAAGACAAAAAACTAAAAGAAAGTGCTATCTCTTACTCAACTGTCTCATTAGAGCTTTCATTCTGAGAGCACTTTTGATACTTGAAAGGACATGGTATAATTTTTCATAAACTAAAACAAACCAGACTACAGATCACTGATGTTAAAAAATCTGATCTCAAACACTTAGCCAACACTAGATTTCAACCTCCTATAGTTATTCACTAATAAAACGATGGAACCACATGCATTTTACTGGAACTATGAGCAGAAATACAAGTGACTAAGCAATATGAAAATATAGCAGTGGAAATATAAATGAACAGTAGACAAAATCACCACATTTGACACAAGAAATTTCTGGACAATGCCCCTGGAAAAGTCCAAAAGGGGAAAACCAGTCAAGGAGATTCTTCTTATTGAGCTAGGAGGAAATTTTCTGAGTTTACAACAGCAACATAATCACCATTAAATACAGCTGTACTTATCTCAAGTATACAGTCCAAACTTCTAGAAATTTGTGCCAAAACAACACCTCAATTTCTGTGCAGCAAGAACAGTAAACCAGCAAGGTACGGCTGACCCATTAACTGCTGTAACAGCACCCTTGAAATCCATGCCCAGATTTTGTACTTTCACATACGGACATTACAGATTTACCCTCAGCAAATGCCTTGAAATCCATGCAGCTCTGTCTCAAAATCAGCAACCAAAAGTGCCTTGATTTTTGTGTCAAAGTACTCTGTATGGACTGTCTTTAATGGCTGTACAGTCTTCTCTAATGCCCTGCTGTACGGATTGATTCAATGGCTGAATCTTTCCTAGGGATGCATGCCCCCTCTCCTTGGGATACATGCCTGATCCGGATTTAGGAGCGGAACGAACTGATTAACAGACTCAATAAAATAAACACAGAGATAGGAAGAATAACACAAATATCCAGTAAACAATATCTTCTATTAAATAATGAAATAGGCTGAAACTGTAAAATTGTAGAACTGAAACTTGCTCGAATGGTGGTAGCTATCTCTGAGAAGAGATGTGGCTGCTACGCACATCCGTCTGAGCAGAATGGATTACAATGAGGCTCCATAGGCCCTTTTCATATTACTCATGAATGCCAAAACCCTAGACATCCAAAAACCTAACCCTATAAGGTGAAACACCAACAGTCATGTGGGCCCTATGGGTAAGTTGGTGTAATTTGGTACCTCAACTTCCTAGGGTCATAACTTTTGCATACGACCTCCGTTTTAGGCACGTGATAGCCCGTTGGAAAGGTCTTTCAGAGAGCTACACATTCTGCCATTAGACTCCGACTCTGTCTACAGTCTGACTGTGGTGAGCCAAATAAAAAACGTTTAGGGCCCCAAAACAACCCTGAAAGTACAACAAGATGTGTTGACATGAAAACATACAAAATAAGCCAGTTGGATTACGCGAGAGGCCATCCGTATCCATCTGGAGAATGTGTGAGGCTTCAGACAGCCCCAGAAGTGTAGAACTCAAAATTATAAAGCAGTACAAAAATACGTGCTGAACAAAAACGAACACGAGGAACCAGTTGGAATAGGTGGGTGGCCACCAATATCCATCTGGATCAATGCCAATCCCTCCTTGTTGTTACTCTTTCCTCCAGCTCAAGCTCTCTTGGAAATTGTGACTCTTCAACTTCCACTCAACCTCTCCTCAAAGGTGTGCGCCCCCTCTTCTCTCTCAAGATCCTTTTATTACTCATTAATTGTTGAATTTTCTCTATGCTTAGCTCATGCACATGTAGTTTATTTCATTTAGCATGTACTTGAACCATAAACAAATGTAGCAACACCATACACAAGTGCTGCAATAACCAAGATCACAAGAAGAATAACCATGCACAAGAACATAAGAAGTATCCTGGGAAAACCCTTCTCAAACAAGGGCAAAACCCAACAATCCTTTGCTATATTCTCAAAAGAAGATCCCCCAACACCATAGACCTAGCACACAAGAGGGTGCTTACCAAAACCTAGAACCTAGTGCCCAAGAGAGGTGCGCACTTCAGCCGTACATGCACTTGCTGAAATTCTGAGCTGACAAGTGAGAGTGTGTAATCCTTAATGGGGATTCACCTTTATTTATACAACAAAAGGTGTGTCTATTGGCACAATAGGGCCGACCTCAATAAATCAATAATATAATTAATCATTACACAAATATTAATTATTTTTCACATATGGTGGGGCTGACTTGTACCCTTTACATCACAAATTAGGGTTACAAGTAAATCTTACACTCAGACAATATAGCAAGGATCTAACGTGTCCACTAGTGCTCAACCACTAGGGACACGTCCACCTGTGCTCAGCCACAGGGACGCCCTACTCAACAGATTACTCAACTGAGTCCACATGAGTATCATTTGGAGTACCATCTCAAGCCGACTCAACTGAGTCCACATGAGTACAAGGCAGGAGACCATCTCAAGTTGACTCAACTCAGTCCAGAGGAGTACAAAGCAAGAGACCACACGTCATCACAACTCAGTCTAGAGTTCGACGCACACCCATCACATGGGTACACCCAACACTTGGGCACACCCAACACTTGGGCTTCCTCACACCGATGTCTCAACTCAGTCCAGAGGGGAACAATCTGGAGGATGTCTCATGAAGCTGCAACCAACAACATTAATGAGTAACTCCTATAACCCTTGGTCTTCCAAAGAGATGAACGATCAAGATTAGATCTTGCCCTCTTGAGATCAACGATCACGACTTAATCGTCCGTTGAGTTCACTTAAATCACTTAAGTGACCCAAAATTCATAGTCACTTTTACTCATTAAATAATAAATGGCTCAACTTGACTTTATAAGATCACTTTGTAAAGTCACTTTATAAAGTCACTTAAGAGAGAAATATGCTCGGTCTCTTCTACATGCCGGGGCCGCCAATGTAGAAGTACCTCCAAGCTACCAAAATTTAACACTCCCTCTTAGCGAGGGAGGTACTTCTGGAGCCTCCGCCTGGATCTATCTCTAACCCCATCATGTCCTTTGTTGTTGTAGCCGCTCCCACTGCGCTGGAAGCCTCTGCTCCCTTTGAACTCGAAGCATCTCCAACTACCTACACTGAACTCTGATCAAGATCCCTGTGCTCCTCCTCCATTAGTGTCATCTCAAACCTTATGGGCCTGCTGAGATGAGCCTCCTGCTCTCTCATTGACACTGATCCAAACTCCAGACTCCCTCTGGAACGCTCCAAACTCCCTCTGAAGCCAACTTGAGGTTGCCTCTACTCTCTCTCATGCTTGACTTGCATGATATCTAGATGGAACACCTTCTCCACCTATCTGAGACCTACTTGAATCAAATTCCTTCTTGATCCAAGCCTTGATCTTGGCATCTCACCAAAGATCTCAACCTTGGCATCTCACCAAAGGTCCTGTTGACCACCTATTTCAACTAGGGGTCAACGTCATTTACCATGAAGCTATGTACCTTGTGGTACAACATGTTTGAAGACTTATGGTTCAGTAGGGCAATTCTGCCCCCAAAATTTCTTTCTTTGTACACAAAATGTTTGCTCCCCTGCGTGGGATAATAATGTAATATGTTAGCATGGGTCAATTTTTAATTAGTTTCCTAGGACTTTATCATTAGGGAAGTCCTTTCCTCGAGTGTTTTTTTTCCTCAGGTAATTAATCTCACTTACGAGTGATTTTAATTATCCATGAGTTTTTCACTCAAATAATCCTCCAAAGTGGTGAAAAACGTTCTAATGATCAAGCCCAGGGGGTGATTAAGGTTTATAAGTGTTTTAAATGACCATGCGAGACATCTCCTAGAGTCTTGCGAAATTCTGTTAAGTTTTGATAGGATTTTTTAATAATTAAAATTTTTCGTAAATTGGAAATTTTAATTATTTTTTATGTAAAATGTAAAAAATTGGTCCTTGGGGATTTTGTATAGGGGTATGGGTACTCAAATCAAATGGCTTATGACCCCTTACACCCTTGGACCAAGTTTCAGCTCAATTGGACAAGTTTTGCTAGATCAATGTCCAGGAGGAGTCCAAGTCAGTCAAAAGCCAGCATTTAATTGGCTGAGGTAAAAAAACCAAATTTTGTAAAAGTGACTAAAGTCATGGAAAAAGAGGGGGAAATGATTTCTAAAGTGTTTCCTAAGTTAGAAAAAGGATTTAGCATGAGAAAGAACCCCCCCATGGCAAGATGTAACCTTTTGTTGAGTCTCCTTAAGGGGAAGTGTGCCCCCCCTCTTCATCTGAGTATGGGGAAAGGAAAAACTCAATGGTTGGGAGGGCCCCACATCTTGGGCGCTCCCCTTGGTGCTTAGGTTAGGTGTCTAGACAAGGAGAAAGGGGGATCCACCCCTTCAAGCATGTGTTCCTCTCCTAAAGTGCGCCCTCTCTCTCATGTGATGCGGCCCCCTTGAGTGGACCCCCCTCCCTCTTGAGTGACACTTGTAAAACATGCAAGGGGGGTCTACCTTGCCTTCCTCCCTTAAAAGAAAGGCCTCCCCTCCTCCTTTGAGATCTATTTTCAGTGCAACTCCATGCTGCCCAAATTTGTCCCCATTCCTTCTTGCTCTCTCCCATTTTCTTCTTGGTAATCTTGCTGCAATTTTTGCAGCCATATCTTGTGGATAATAAAAGTGAAGCTTTGGAGGATCTCTTGTGTTCTCTTGGAGTGTTCTTGGTGCTATTGTATGGTGTTCTCTTTGAGGTAATATTGCTGCATTTTTTTTGGTATTTCCTTGCTTGCATTGTTCTACTTGGAGACTCAAGCAACGTATTTTGCTTGGGATCGATTGGTAGTAGTATTGTTATTAGTCTTTGTGGGTTGTTTCTACTTGGGTTTGGAAAGTATTTTGCAAGCCATTTAGATAAACTCACGTTCTTGTTTTATTGTGTAGCAAAGATTTACATATCTGTAGGTTACCAAAGGCTTGGAGGAGTGGATTTCAGATCTGGAAATTCACTTGTCCAACCATCTAAAGCTTCCTTTATTTTCTGTTTTCATTTGCAGCCATTTATCTTTCACTTTCAAGCATTATTCTTCTCTAATATTGCAATCTAATCTTCATTTTCAAGTTCATATTTTTATAAAGTAATTTTTGTTTTATGTACTAACATAAAGTAACTTGTTCCAAGTCATTTTTAGCATTTTCCAGCAAACAAAGCTTGCTGTTTTATGCAGGTTTTCGCCAGTTTAAGGGGAAGTGCTGCCCGTTTTTGGCCTCAAAAGACTCAAGAAAGCATCCAAGAATTGTGGTGCCAAACCCTCTTCCCTCTCATACTCTCTAAGTCATTGTAAACAACCCAAGAGAGTCTCTTGGGCTTGCATTTCCTATTTTAATTTCCAATTATGTAAATTGTAATTTAGTTTTAGTATTTTGCCCACACCTTGCATTGTGCTTGGCTTTGCTAACCTTCTAATATCGTGAAGGCTAGTTTAGAAGTTAATTTTCTGTTTTTGCACAAGATTGTTTGCCCCACTTCTCCCACAAAGAGAAGGTTGAGTGGCTAGTTTAGTTTGTTTTATTTCATTTTATCTTATTTTATTTTACCCACCTTGACACAAAATCGGTAGGCTTGTCCTCCACATTGTGCCATAATTGTGAGGTTGCCAAGTCAATTTATTTTTGCCCACCTTTGTCCTTAAGGCAAAGTTGTGTGGTTAGTTATTTGTTGCTATTTATTTTCAAGTTATTTCATTTAATTAATTGTACCCACACCTTGCATTGTGCTCGGCTTTGCCAACTTTGCAATATCGTGAAGGCTAGTTAGATTTCATCTTGTTGCAAAGTAATCAAATTGGTGCCCCGCCATTTGCCCCGTATTCCCTCCCCTTGCCACTTTGTGGATCTTGAGTAACTAAGAAAGGGCAAATGACTGTGTGGCTAAATTAATTAGGCACCC
>ML844644.1:50734-64476 GCA_009831015.1 Picea engelmannii | reverse complement strand
GAATCAGGCAAGGCTAGTCGATAGGCCACGGGCCCCTTTCTCTCCACAATCTTGAAGGGTCCCACGAACCTAGGAGAGAGTTTATCTCCCTTTCCAAACTTGATCGAACTCTTATGCAGTTTAACCCGCAAGAAGACTCGATCACCGACCTTGTAACTACAGTCGACTCGGTGTGCATCGGCATAACTCTTCTGTCGATCCTGCGCTTCTTTTATCCTTTGTCTTATGGTTTGCATCTTCTCTTCCATTTCTTGGATCGCTTCTGGTCCCACCAGGACCCTATCCTCAAGTCAATCCCAACTCAAGGGCGTCCGACACGGTCGCCCATAAAGGAACTCAAAAGGTGCCATCTTAATGGTTCTCTGGTAACTGTTGTTACAAGCGAATTCTACTAGAGGCAAGAATTCCTCCCAACATTTTTGTTGGTCCATCACGTACATGCGCAACATGTCTTCCAAGGTTTGGTTCGTTCGTTCGGTCTATCCATCAGTCTCTGGGTGGTACACAGTACTAAAATTAAGTTGGGTTCCCAAGGCCTCTTGGAAACTCATCCAAAATCATTCGGTAAACACCGATCCTTGATCGGATATAATATTCTTAGGCACGCCATGCAGCCTCACAATCTCACTGATGAAAACTCTCACTATGTCAAGTGCCTGATACGTTGTACGCACCGGAATAAAGTGAGCACTCTTCGTCAGAGTGTCTACTACTAAAAAAATCGAGTCATGTCTCCTTGCCGTCAGTGGCAATCCAACAATAAAATCCATCGAAATAACTTCCCATTTCGATTCCGGAATAGCATGCAGTTGAAGTAGTCCTGTTGGGTGTCTATGTTCAGCCTTTACCTACTGACACTCAAGACATCTAGCCACAAAGTTGACTATGTTGTCCTTCATTCCTTTCCAGAAGAACAAGGGCTTAAGGTCTTCCCTCATCTTCGTAACTCTTGGGTGAGCCATGTAAACTGGCCTATGAGCCTCGTTCGGGATCAACATCCTCAACTCGTTGTTTGGCAGTACGTAAATCCGACCTCTAAACCTCAATAAACCATCGCTATCAAATGAATACCCCTCATATCGTGGTACCATCATTGTGTTTTGTCCAATAAAATCCTCGACTTCTTTGTACCAGTCATCGTCACACTGTAAAGTGAGAATCTTCTCACGTAGATTCATCTGAACAGGAAACACTGAAAAGATTCGTGGTCTCCGACTCAAAGCATCCACCACTCGGTTCACTGTTCCCTTTATGTAAGTAATCTCTAAGTCATACTCGCTAAGCAATTTCGACAAACATCGTTGTCGCATTTTTAGGTCGCTTTGCATAAAAATGTTTTGTAATCCACAATGATCAGTCTTTAATTAAAATTTTCATCCGACAAGGTAGTGTCTCTAAACCTTCAAGGCATAAATGATGGCTAATAACTCCAAATCATGCATCATGTAATTCTCCTCATGCCTTCTCAGTTTTCTAGAAATGTAAGCAATCACTCGTCCGTCTTACATCAAGACTCCGCCTAAACCTTCCTTGGAGGCGTCAGTGCATACCAAGAAGTCTGCGTCCATGTCTGGGACTTTTAGTATCGACGTTGTTGTCAACAACTCTTTAAGCCATTGAAATGCTTCCGCGCATTTCTCTGTCCAAACAAACTTCTTATTTTTCTTCTGCAATTCTGTGATCGGATTTGCTATCTTCAAAAATCCCTCGACAAACCGTCGATAGTATCTTGCTAAACCCATAAAGATACGCACTTCTGTGACATTTGTCGGCGTAGGCCATTCCATAATAGCCTCAACCTTGGCTGGATCCACGGCGATACCTTCATCGGAGATGATATGCCCTAAGTAGTGAATCCTCGATTGATAAAAAGAGAATTTGGACAACTTCCCATACAATTTGTGCTCTCGCAAACACTGTAGTACCAAGTGCAAGTGCTCGTCATGCTCCTCCGTCGTCCGAGAGTAGATCAAAATATCATCAATGAATACTTGGACGAACTTGTCCAAGTACTCACAGAACACCCCGTTCATCAAACTCATGAATACCCCTGGGGCATTTGTCAATCCAAACGGTAAAACAATAAACTCGTAATGTCCAAATCTTGTCCTAAAAGCAGTCTTAGGGATGTCATCCTCCTTGATCCGTAACTGGTGATACCCTGATCACAAATCGATCTTGGAGAACACCGTCGCACCCTTGATTTGATCGAACAAATCATCGATTCTTGGTAAGGGATATTGATTCTTGATCGTAGCCTTGTTCAGTTGACAGTAGTCAGTGTAAAGCCTCCATGATCCGTCCTTCTTCCAAATGAAAATAACTGGTGCACCCCATGGTGACACACTAGGACGTATCAGTCCCAGGTCCAACAACTCCTTCAGTTGCATTTTTAACTCTTGCAACTCCGGGGTCGACATCCGATAAGGCGTTCTTGCTATCGGTTCAGTCCCCGGTTTCAGGTCTATAGTAAAATCCAATTCTCTTTCTGGCGGCATCCTAGGAAACTCCTCTGGAAATATGTCCGCAAATGCTTTCACCACCGGAAGGTGTTCTAGACCTTCTGCTACTCCCTTTTCATTTAGCGCAAGGATCGCATAAAGCTTGCACCCCTTGCGCATACTCTTTCGTAACTATAAGGAAGAGATGAACCTCAGGGATACTCCCTAGTTCCGTCCTACAATCACCCGTCTCTGTCCTTCGTCATCGACCAAGCTTAACCATTTCGTCTTACAGTTGAGTATCGCCTCATGCGATTCCAACCAATCCATACCAATCACTACGTCATAATATCCTAAGATCATGACGTACAAGTTGACCCTCGTGACAAAATCTCCCAGGTTAAGGGCACAACCCGTAACCTTTCCTCCAACTTTCTGTTTTTCTCCCGAAGCCATCTCCACGAAGCTAAACTCATCCTGTTCAACTGCCTTAACCTTAATCCTTTTTAGCGCTGCACCAAAAATAAAACTCTCAGTAGTACCTGGGTCTATCAAAATACTAAGGGTCTAGTCAGCAACAATACCTGTCATCTCGAGCACTGTCGAATGGTGCTCTGCCTGGCGGTTATTCACCACTACGTGAATCCAATGGGCCTTGCCCATATCTCCCACTGTAGTGGGTCCGGCTGATTCAGACGCTCTGGTCCTCTCCATAGGACAATTGCACTGGTAGTGTGGCTCCCCACATGTCCAACACCCCTTATTTGGCCCAGTAGTCCTGGTACCCAAAGTAGAAGATGACTGCCCACCGGCCTAGAACGTTGGTCTGTTCTGCTGAATAGGCCTAAACTGATGCTGCTGCGAGCGACGTTGCTGCTGGTGTTGTGGTCCTCGATAAGGTGTCCGCTGCTGAGGCGACGGTCGTCATGGTGTAGAAAAAGTGGATCCCCTTTAGAAGCCATGATACCCCGGCGTGTGTCTCGCTGGTCTCTACTGCTGCGGCATACCAGATGAACCCTGCCCTGCAGGTCTCACTGGAGTCCTGGTCTGACCCCCACTGATAAGCTCCTCCTCTGCTATGAGGGCCTTTTGGACAACATCGTGCAAGGTTTGAGGCATTCGGATCCTAACCTTCGCACGCAGGCTGCCGTTAAGGCCAAACACGAACCTGTTGACCTTGAGCTTCTCAGTGTTCAGGTGCGGAGCATACCAGAGAAGCTCCATAAAACGTGCCTCGTACTCGGGCACTATACGACCTCCCTGTCATAATGCATTGAAATCATTGAGCTGACGCTCAATGAATTCCTCTGAAAGATACCTCTCCCGGAACCGTTCCTCGAATAGTTCCCATGACACGTCTTCGACGACCATGTTTAGATGCAGTAGGAGCGTCTTCCACCATAGAAGAGTGCTCCCCTTTAGTTGAAATACCGCCATGCGGACCTTCATGTTGGAGGTATAGTCGTGAAGTGCAAAGCACATCGCCATATTATCCAACCATGCCTCAGTGGCTGCTCCATCCGGGGCACCAAAGAACTCAGGAAATTTCACCTTCTCGAGTTCACGGTGAATGCTACCAGTAACATTCGGTGCGCACGGAGGAACCTCAGTAGGTGTCGGCGTCCTGGCCTCATCTCTGTCCAATCTGCTGATCAGCGCCTCGGACATGCGCTGGAAAGATCTCATCATCCCCACAACATTGGCAACTGCGATCTGCTCCTGTCCAAGGACATGCTCGCCTCCCTGGGGGTTAGATCCCTCAGGCGTGGATGCTGCTGGAGGCGTCACGCCTCCTCCCCTCGCACCCCGTCGTCTGCCTCTGTGGCTTCCTCTAACCATGATTACCTGCACACACACAATCAACTCGATCAACAATAGAATAATCAAACATAATCATGTCAACGGAAGTTGTAGCGAATCCCAAGTCACGGGTCGAACCTGGCTCTGATACCATATGTAACGAACCTCCTCGTTACGACAATCAACTCTGAAAACAGGTGCAATTTTTTTTTTTTTTGTTTAAGTGTAGGGTGTGTGCGCGCGTGGAGAAGTAATAACACACTTAACTGTATGATGCCACTCGACAACCAACAAGACGCAACCACGATGTTCAGCACAAGACGATTAAGGGCACACAACGAGAAACAAAAACTATATACGTCCATAGGCGCAAGGCGCGTAACACAACAATAAGGCATCCTGGGGACGCACAGTCATAACACAGAGGGAAGAGTCCATGGTGTTAGGGTTACTATTTATGCACAGGAAAGCAGGGCGTTTAGGCTTATGTCCTCCCGGAAGAAGATTAGATAGGCTCCTGGATGAGCTCAGGCAGAAACTAGTAACCCGACCTAGAACAAGACCCAAGAAAGATGAACACAACAAGACGACACCGACCTATCACAATGACAACAAGCCATAAACACCCCTAGACATAAGGCGTACGACTAGCAGCTGTAAGCAGAAAATGACACCAGGTGTTAAGCACAGTACGGTCACAGAGGGAAGAATCCATCAGTAGAGGTTACTATTCCTGCACAGAAAAGCAGGGCTTTTAGTTTTATGTCTTCTCGAAAGAAGATTAGACAGGCTCCTCGCCGACTGCTCAGGCAGAAACTAGTAACCCGACCTAGAACGAGACGCATACAATTCCGGGGCATTCCACTAAGTAAGTCTTATCAATGTCAAGAGACTACACGAACATCACAATAAGATAACCATATCATCTCCTTTCTGATTACAAAAGCATTGAAATAATTATGGCCATACACTTCAACTCTAATCTTGCCATCTTGTTTATAAGGTAAGAACAACACAATTTTCTATTTCAACAATACATTACAATTACGAATTTATAAGCAATATTTCCATGACATCGGTATGCCATAACATTTTTCCTTCACCTAAAGCAATAAAATTATCATCATATTTGAATATTCCATAAACCATGATAATTACAAATGACAAGATATAGCAATTACAATATTTAAAATGACCTTATTTAATAACAGTATTTTAAAAGAAGGGGCCCTATATAAAGATATTTAAAATGTCAACTGAAATAACAACAACTAAAAGGACAAAAGTAACATCATAACTAAATAACATCAAGTATACCAGACAATACCATCACATATTTTTAAAAAAGGCAATATGTAAATTAACCATATTAAATGTCAATAATTAAGAGGACAATATTAGGAATTGACAACCTATCACCATTACAAATGACAATGATTAAGACAACCATTAATTAAAGATGTCAACAAATAAAATTACATCAGAATTAGGGGTGACATCCATTTGTAATTATTCAATATAAATCATATTAAAAGGGGAAATTTACAATGATAACATTTTAATGACTAAAATGAAATAGAGGAAAAACAACTGCAATTGGTTAATTAAAATAGAGGCAAAACAACTACTGGTATCTCACCCATATCACAAGTGCACTTACTTATCCTAAACATTCATTGTTCTGATAATATATTAATCTTGCAATAAACAAAAGTAAAAGTGCATTAAAGGGGTATTACTCCTTACCCATGAAAATCTCCATATACATTAGTTACCTATTCTAAGGTAAGTTTAATCTATTTCAAAAATATAAAACATATTACTCTTACCGGGTGGATCTACTCCTTACGCAATCGCATAACAATAAACGCAGTTGCCTATTAGAATCTTTTGAATGCCCTAACTGTAGGATATGATCTATAGTTACAATCCATCTTGAAAACAGTCGGTCCCCTGACAAATTAAAAAAAAAAAACCATTGCGCCTCCTACAGATTAGGTGCAGAACAATCATCCTCTTCACGAATGAATTGAGGGCAGAAAGGGATCACGCTTAACTCAAGGTTTCAGTCACATCCCTTTGCACACTAAGATAATAAATAAAAAAATATATATAGAGACATAGATCGATTATTCTCCTAAGATAGCTTACTGTTAAAATACCCACAGATCATTGCACTCAGATTATTTTGAGATCAAGTTGCAGATTAGATGTTACTGAATGTGAGGAATGTTGTGTTTGCTCGTCTTAGAAGTTGGTCCTGCCAATTAAGGAGGTACGATTAGTGGTTCATCGAGCATTCACTAAAAGGGAGATGTCATTAACTTCATTTGGCTGGAAACACAAATAAACAACCCTCTCAGAGATCGCGCTGTCCCCGACAGCAAACGACGGTGAAGGCGCAGTCAAAACGACCTGCCAGAAGGGTGGTCAGGAAAGACGTGGGTTATACATGAAGATTGCAGAAGAAAGGATGAGAATACATAGAAGCGGAGAATAAAATGCGCACTATGTACAATGAAGAATTAACATGCAATGATAAAACGCCCCCAAAAATGCAGAGATATAAGCATGCATCTGTAGAAACGCACCCCCAAAATAAAATGCAGAAATAACACTCATAATAGTACAAACGCATGCAGAGATAAGAACGCACTCGGTCATGAAAGACGATGAGACACACGCAGCAAATCACAATAGAGTAAAATGCCCAGGTCAAAGGGAACGCCCAACAATAACATATAACGCAGGCCACTCATGGAAAACGCAGAGATTAAAGTTAAATAATGACACAGATAGAGTTTTAGCACGCAGGGAGGGTTAACCTCCACGCAGACCCCAACAAAAATTCGCAGGAAACCACATGGGAATGTCAGATGCCTTGCAGGACCGAACTGTCACTCTACTAAGATAAAGTTGCAACAACAGGGTAAACACGATGCCAGAATGAACGCAGGAGCAGAATGACAATTCGCCCACGAGTTTACAACAAAAATGAAACAATTCGCCAGGCGATTTACAAGAACAGAAGGACAATCCACTCAAAAAAATTTACAACTTTAATGTAAAACAAAAAGCCCCAACGGTTTCCAAACGATTTACCACTGAAAATGCCTGGATTTTATATTCCGCTTATATAAAAATTTAACACAAGTAGTGCAAGGACTCTATGATTTGTTTGCAAAAAAAATCAACTGAAGATGCAGGGATTTGAACTCCTGTTTCAACCACGAATTTATTGAAGGTGCAGGGTTTTAATTTTCATTTCCAGACAACTTTTAAACTCTGGGTGCAGGAACTCTGAAGGTTATTCAATTAAGGATTTGCACAGTCCTGTGCAACAATAAAACTTACACAGTCCAGATAGATGAAATAAAAAGAAGGAAATTACACGGTTCAGAATAATAACGCTAATTAGATTCGCCAACCATTACCATGCAGTCTACCCTAGTGGAAGTAAAATTCATATCGTTTCCTTTCGCTTTCCTCGGATGACGTCCCGTGCTCCGTGCCGCTTCCCGCTCTCCATGCCGCTTCCCGCTTTTCGACCATAGAACGCTCACCGGTACCTCCCAGCCAATCGCTAGGGGTACTCTGCTTCCCCCTTATCCCCCCGAGCCGCAAAGGGGCCACACAAGATCCAGAAATAAGACTAGCTTCTCATCTCACCTCCACGACTAAGCTACCAACTCCAACACAACTGAGATAAACCCAACTCCTCACAAGCAATCCGTCAAGCCTCACTCTGGCAGCGTAATGTTACGCTAAACGTTCATCCCTTCTTCCTTCTTTTCCCCTTCTTTTATAGAAATTTGAGACCCACCTACTTTCCTAAATCATTATTAAATTAATTTTTAATGACAAACCTCTAAACATTCTCTGTCGTCCAAGTGTCACTCATTCCCCATGGTTCTCCAAATTAATTTCTTTAAATTTAAAAAAAGACTCATTTCCCTCACTCCCCCTAAAGTCGCTCCTAAAATTACTCCTAGGGTTCCTAGATCCCCTATCATGCTTTTAATAACTTTCCTAAAATGAAGTTTCTGATTTTTAGTAACTCCTTAAATGTTGATTCCTTTTCACTTTTTACCCTGTGTCTCCTACTTTCCATTTTTAAGTTTCCTTTATTACAAGTTCCTCATTTCTATTTTTTTTCTCTCTTTTATTATTATTATTTTTTTTTTGTTAAACCCAAAATGATAAATGCGCTCAATAGTCTTTTTAATATATTTTTAAAATCCTAATTTTTGTATACTCCCACTCTTTAATAATTTTAATTCTTCTTTAAAATTTAAAAACCCTGGGTTTCAATTAATTTATCCCCCTCATTACTTTACCCCCCCTTTGTTTTAAGAAGACTTTAACTAACACATAGGAGGGTTTTAGTTTACGCCCTTTGTTTATTTTTTTAGGATATTTTCTTAGGGATTAACTGATTTTTATCATTGAGATGTTTTATATTTAGGTTTAGATTGAACTAGGCGACAATTTGTTAGGGGAGTCGTTTTAAATTTTTTATCAGGCGTTAAGGTCTTAGGGTCATCTAGGTTGTCTCATCATCATCATCATCAATGCGACGTGCCCTTCAGGAAACACTACGTGCTCCAAGGATGCCACTCGCCTCGGCTGCTTCTGTTGCGCGACGTGCCCTTCAGGATGCACCACATGCTCCAAGGGTGCCACTCGCTGACTTGTATTTCTTTGCACAACGTGCCCTTCAAGATGCACCACGTGCCCCAAGGGTGCCACTCGCTGACTTGATAGATTGGTAGACTCTATAACCCCTGGAGTCAGCACTCCGCCAGGTGAACTTGTGGGAGAGTAAGGGCTCTAAGGAATAAGGCCCCCGCCTTATTGCGCGCCCCTTAGAATCATCGTGAGCGACTGTCGCAGTCTGCCCTCACGGCATCGTGGATCATCTCGAACTAGGAAATCGTTAACCCACAGTTCGAGCCACGGTGGGAGTGCTAGTAGGATGTGGTAGGGTTGTTGTCCACACCTCTCCCTCAACCTCTCTAGAACTCATGTGTGGCCCCTTTACTCCATATGTGATTCTGGTCGGCAAGCTATCGTCAGCCTGCATCATCAACCATCGTGTCAGAATGTCAACAACATATCATAAAATCAATATCATATCATCAAAACAAAGCAATATCAACGTAGCAAATCAACCCAAATAACACACTCCCTGACTCAATTCGGAGTCCAAGGGAGCTACACCGATGCCCCTGCATCCTCAAGGTCCGAAACCCTGCACACTCAATGAAACTGAGTCAGCAGCACCTGTCTACATCAAAGTAGTAAAAACATCCTGTCATCTAACTTAACTCATCATAATGAAGGAAAAAATTTTATCATCATAAAAATCCAGATCACTTGCGAGCAAGTGTCCTCAAAGAATAAGTTTTGTAAGTGCGCCAGAGCGGGATGTTACAGATTTGAACGCTCAATGATAGGATTTTCATCTCATAAAAAAAAATCAATTTGTCTTGATATTAAATGATGTTTTGTTCCAAACCATGATGATTTTTGTTGCTTGTATTGATATAATAATAAGTTGGTAATTATTTATCTAGTGATTGAGGGATATATGGAATGAGTTATAGGGATAGAATGTTTGTTGTTAGGAGTTCAGCATAAATGTGACTACTGGATCCTCAATATGATTGGGGTGGGTACTTTGACTAGGGATACCTCTAGGGGACCTAATTTTCTCAATCCATACATCCTCAAGTTAAAGAGATTAATTTTGGGAAAGACATATTTTTTTTCTTTTACCTGTTATCATTTATTGTAGAAAGTAGTAACTCTTGCTTAAAATCCCGCGTGTTACTCAAATTTATAGTAATTTTTCTTTCACGGTGTCATAGCCTATAAGGAACACAACTTACCAGCCTGCTCTTGCATATCAAAATAAGAACATTAGGTTTCCAGACTAGCCTATGTTGTTAGGGATTCCTAATAAAAGTCAAATTCCAATGGGGATCTGTAGTAGTAAAGAAATCTACATTGACTTTGAGCTCGCAAATCTTTAGGATTATAAATAGTTATGTGTTTATTACGAACTCACATTTTCATGATGACTTGGGAAGTTTAAATTAGCTGCTTATGAATTTTGGATCATCACAATATACTTTTTATTGATTTTACGCATGAAAATGTCAATGATCACAATCTATTTGTTAATGGTTTTACTCGTGACAATCTCGGTGATCTCGAGCAATGTCCAAATCACCCTACTCAAAAGGATTCAATAAAATTGCTTGCAATGTATGTGAGCAGTAAAATCCCATTAATACATATTTATGTGTTGTGAAGAGAGGGAGGACCCTACATCTAAGGACCTTAACGTCATTCCTATCCTATAAAGAACTTATATCCAATTCAAAGAATAATTTATATTGTAGTTTGGTTGGTGTAAAAGCCAACTCCAATTTGGGTGAATATGTGCAACTAAATAATCCTCTAGAGAACCTATTTCTAGTTTGGGTTCTTATTCATTAGTTTAACTTGACTTGTTGATTTTATCAAATCCCAACTCCAATATGTTTTCTATATAGCTAAAAAAATCTATGTATGAACCCTATCCGATTTTGGTTCTAAACTAGGCTATGGATTGGGTTTTCCATGTGAATCCCAACTCCATGATGAATTGTATACAACTAAACAAATATTTTAGAAAATCATCTTCAATATCAATATTTTTTCACTATTGTAGGTTGGTTTATGTTATGAATTTAATTGCAATCCTCTGTAACCATACAATTCTCCATAACATCCATCTCCAATTTGGGTGTTGCACAATTCTTGGTTGGTTCATCTGTTTTTCCATTTTCTAACTCTATTTGAGTACCATAAAACTAAACAATTCTTTTTAGAACCTCTCTATAAATTTTTTTTGGTTCTCTATACAAATAAAGAAGACCCTATATGACCTCATTCCATTTGCAAATTACTACAGGTATAAAGATACCATTAGGAGTTGGGAAATATACAAATAAGTAAGAACTTGTCATTGTGGTATGAATTGTTTATCTTTATAGAGGAAGAATATCAATTAGAGTATTTTTCTTTTGATAATATTGTAGGAGACAAATAATATTTGGAGTTTATATGGATGACTAACCATACCTCATAATGGAGTATTTTTTAATTTTTTAGCTATATAGGATCTCAGTCAATATTGGTTCACATAAAAATAATCAGGCCAACCTTTAATCCCTAATGTTTGTATGTGGAATACAATTTCACTCGGAAGTTTCTTTGGGACACTTTCACACTGTGACTAAAATGGATTCAATTTTCTGTTAAAATAAAATACGATCAATCTATAATTTCCATGAAGCTCATCCCAAATTAGGTCGAGCTTGGACAAGTTTTAGTTTAGTTTTAGTCAAGGATAAATAATACATTGGTTTTCCGCTCAAGATAATTTCTTTGCAAGATCAATCTTTTATGATCATTTTTGGGATGTTTCCTATCAAGTTTATCTGATGAACTAGACATATTTTAGTGTTTAAAAGCCACACCACACAACAATCTTAACTAAGGATGGAAACAAGGTCTTGTTGAAAATATGGTAGGATATAACAACATTTCAAACTCTTAAAATCATGACAATTGTCCCAATGTGTTGTCAATATTCATGATTAACATGTTCTTTTGGATAAAATATTATAGATTTCATTCCTTGATTGATATTTTTAAATGTTGTATTTTTTTCATGATGAAACCACATACAAAGTTATAACAAAGGAGCAGGAAAACTACCTGATCTAGTAGTAAACTACCTAATTTGAATATTGGTAGTGATATTATTGACCCTGACAATCATGTGTAACACATTCATAGTGGTGTTGAACTCGAGGTGAGTGCTAAATATTAGAATATAATTGTTGTTTATCAATTTTCATATCTCAATTAAATGTGTATTTTTTATTTTCTTTACAAATATGTGTGGATCATAAACTCCAAGAAGTTGATAAAGTAAAAGTATTGGATCCTCCTATGGGAATTGGATGGATTCAGTCACTATCTATTATACATGGAGTTAAATTGAGCAGATGAGGAGATGAAAATGTAAATATTGTAAAGGTCACAAGATTTATACCCCTTCCTTATGATGACAAAATATAATGATCTATCCATTTGAAAGAGATGGAAGGAAGCTTCACACAATGGCCACTAAGATATTTGTAAAAAATGGAATGGTTGTTTTTTATCATAGATATTAGACATCTTGGCCCACTCCTTTATGCAGTAGTTTGAATGTATGTTCAACAATATTTTATTATGTGGTTACATGGTGGCCACTAAGATATTTACAAAAAATGACATAGTTGGTTTTTATCAT
Organism: Picea engelmannii; assembly: GCA_009831015.1. Classification (NCBI taxonomy): domain Eukaryota; kingdom Viridiplantae; phylum Streptophyta; class Pinopsida; order Pinales; family Pinaceae; genus Picea; species Picea engelmannii. The sequence goes on along the minus strand of ML844644.1, from coordinate 51,882 downwards.
AGCTATTAGACAACTTGGCCTGATACTTTATACAATAGTTTAAATGTATATTCAAAAATGTTTTATTATGTGGTGTATTTGGAGACTTGGACACTCTGAGTGACAATAACTATACTATGACATTATATATATATATATATATATATATATATATATATATATATATATATATATATATATATATATATATANGTTAATATAAATTGCAATATTATATGTTTAATTTGATTTTTTTCTTATGCAATAGTTTTATTATGGTGTATATTTGTATACTTGGAAACTCTCATTGATATAGTTATAATACTTTGAAATTTTGAATATATATCTATATCTATATATATATATATAATCTTTCATTATTTTATTTATTATGATCGCGTTGAATCAATATTTTACCTTTTATTTTATGTTTTAATTTAAGTCTAATACAATATGTTTATTTCTTCAATGCACAATTTATGTTATTTAATAAATCATTCATATCAAATAAATGAACATTTACTACTAAACTATACATCATAATACAAATGACTAAATATATTACTAAATGACATCAATTAATAATTACAATGACTAATATATTACTAAAGGACAACAATTAATAATTATAATAACTAAATTTAGTGCCACTTGAAGGAAATCATTGAATACAAATGACTAAATTTATTACTTGTTGACAACAATAAATGACTAACATGACTAAATAAATGACGAGCTAATGACAACAAATGACTAAAACAATGATTAACGGTGAAATATATTACCAATGGACGAAAATCAGTCACATAAATGACTAAATATATTACTAATGGATGGAAATCAGTGATACAAATGACAAAATATATTACTAAAACAATGATTAAATATACTACTAGTTGACGGAAAATGATAATTAAAATGACTAATTATGACTAATGGACAAAAATCAATGAAATATATAACTAATGGACGAAAATCAGTGACACAAACAATGAAATATATTACCAATGGACGAAAATGAGTGACACAAATGAATAAATATATTACTAATGGATGGAAATCAATAATAGAAATGACTAAATACATGATTAGTTGACAACATAGATGACTAAATAAATGGCCATTTTTCAACAATACATGACTAAACAAATCCCTAAATTTATGACCAA
>ML844644.1:18441-50634 GCA_009831015.1 Picea engelmannii | reverse complement strand
CATAGAGCATCAATTTAAGTCCTAACAATAGAGTCAAATCCTTTTATATATCAAAATCCCTTTAAATCCTTTTAAATGTCCAAATCCCATTGTGCCATAGAAAACAACATCAAACAAAGTTTACCATCTAATCAAACATGTAGCGAATCTAATCAAACATGTAGCGATAAGGAACTTATAATTAATGTATTGGTTGATTTATATTCAACATTCACCGGATAAGGGAACTAGTATAAGATGTTTTCCTTGAAAACTAGGTCTAGATTACAATAGAAGTTTAAGTATACATCTCATTTATCATCCATTGTCATATTGGCTTTCAAAATTGTATTTTAATATTATATAATGGGTTGAAAAATTGGTATACATTCATCAATTGCAGAGACGGTTCAAAATATGCATTGATAAATCAACACTTACCTTTTCCTGGGGTTTGGGCTGGGGCAATCGATCCGCTCTTCAACACTTTTGACTAGCATCAAGATTCAATTATGTAAAATGTTGTTTCTTTTCATGAAACGTGAGAGGGATTATGTAATATTATCAAAATGTTCCACATCATTCGCATTGCCTATAAACTAATAAAACTGCACTATAGGAGTTGATAAGGTTTTAAAAAATTAAATAAACATGCACTGCAATCCCACTCTCTATGTCCCTTTTTGTCCTCATTAGTTTTTTTTTTACTGATTAATGATGCATTTATCCCCTCCTATGGTATCTTCGTCATTTACTTCTTCTTTAGTCTTTAATCCTCGCATAATGCATTTCTTCTTCTCTAGGACCGCATCCTCTGACAGTACTCAATAGTCTGGAAATGTTTCATCTTTAACCGACAAACATATTATAATAAAACTGAATCGAACCCTTGACGTGACGCTTAACCTGGTCGTGCACGTTCAAGAGGTGGTGGAAACCCCAACAGCCATGCAAACAAAGAGATGCAAGGTGCATTTAAAAAGGTGGAAAAACATGCAAACATGAAAAGTAACTAGAGATATCACTTGCCATGGTGAACCGATCAACGTGCCAAGTGTTCATGTGTCCAATATTAAAACTATTTTATGATACAACTATGTTTTTTTTTCAATTACATAAAGTGTTATGTATATTTTTGTTTATACATTATTTATATATAAATATACAACAAGGAATACATATGTATTAATTATTAATAAATATACAAGAATGTGAGAAATTTCTGAATTAGGATAACGAAGAATAAACAAGCCAAAGATTATTATGATGGGAGTGCACACGGAAGGATGGCTAGGTTTCTGCCAAAGAAGGGAAATATGAAAATGGGCATATTTGAGTCCATGGCGACATAAATAGTCCACTCCCTCAAAAGGATGAACGAACTTTGGCCAAAGTGATTCATTATACCATGGTGGCCACCTACTGCAGTATTTGTCTCCTTGGAAGGGTCGCTTCCGCCGCCTTCGGACTGGATTTATTGCAGGAGCTAGCACCACGAGTTACAGGAAACATTCCAAGGGTTTTGTAAGTATACAATGAAATCATAATTTTTTTCTTTTCTTACAACTCAAGTCATTCACAGGGCCTACGTCCTGTCTTGAATGATAGTTCTACAAAAATCTAAGCGGAGTTCATTTATCTGTTCATGAATGTATCTACGGTGATGATGCATGGATTTGTATTTTCTCTTTATTGGTTTTGTCTACATCTTTTAATTTTGCATTGATGTGATTATGTTCATGGCTTGGAGGTTTTTGAGCTTTGATGTAATCGATTGAACTTAAAATAAAGCTTTTATTACCTTGACCTTAACATCTATCATAATGGATATTTTTTTGCATTCTAGTCATGATAGCAGGCGTGATGAATATGACGGACACAGCGGAGGGTCATACTAGGAAGAATGATTTTTCCCATGAATTCCACTAAATCCCATATGATAGAGTAGGCATTCATGAAGTGAGTGAGACAAATGGGCAGCCTGTAGAATTCCATATTCGAGACAACGAAGAACAAACTTGCTCTGCATCGTGATTGTTATCAATCCAGGTGTATACACGTGAATAATTTACTTCAACACTAATTGATATGGACGAATATATATATATATATATATATATATATTCTATAGGTAGGAATAAAGTGAGCATCCCCCAAGTGAAGGTGTTCATAAAATTTTAGGGTGTATGGGCAGACAAGACAATGATCCAATGGGGAGAAAATGTTGGGACTCTAGGTTCCAATGGCCACCACATGGGAAATTTATTCTATGTCACGATTGTTGTCAATTATGTCATAAAACTAATCATTCCACCGTTCAAAAGACATAGTATCTCACTCGATTGAATTTTGAAGAGTGAGCATCATCCATAAATTAATTTTCTCTTCCTTGATCGAAATTTTCATTTAATGGTAGACGAATTATCACCCTTACACCATTTAATTTTTTACTGACCAAATATCAAATGGGGAAAGGTAATATTGATTTCATGATGTATGGACAAATATACAAATAGAAATTGATAGAGAGTTCTGGAGAGTGTTAACAGGGGATTTTATGTTGTATTCATTTTTGTTTCTAAGATTGTAAACACATGATAATGTTCATATTTATTATAGAGTAATTTATTTTGTTGTAGCATGCATACTCTATTTATGTTTGAAAACTTTAGTTAAATCCTTATGTTGTGCAATGTTTTGTTGTATAATGTTATTTATATTTAGTACATAAGTACATCGTTAATTTATTGTTGTAGGGAATGATTTAGTGAAGTTATTTTTCTACTGTAATGTGAGTTTTTAGTCTGTTTTGTTTATGTTATAATTTTTCTTTATTGTTTTACTCACTGCTGAAACACATGTTGAAAAGGTTGTTGTAGAATAGAGTATATACCTTTGTATATGATGCAAGAGTGGTTCACTTAAGCTTTTGTTGTATTATCTCTTTATTATTTGTTGAAATAGGTACTTAAACACCTGCTGAAATAGTTGTTGAAACACCTAGCTATAGCTTATAAGTGTTGTTACACCGTGTTGAAACTCGTGTAGTAACCGTTCATTGTTTTTTGAAGTACTCCCCTGAATTCTTCATTGTGGTATCAGAGATAGTAATATTTATATTTCATCGTTGTAACTGAATAATATGATTTGGAATTTGGTGTCAAATGGACGCAAACAATAATTTTTCTTAGCCACAGATTCATGTTTTGACTGAAAGAAATTATGAATCTTGGTTTATCATAATGAGAACAATCTTGAGTTCTCAAGATATTTGGGAGTTTGTTAATTTTGTTGAAGGAGAACAGAAAGAAAGACAAAAAATCCCTCGGTCTTATTCAACAAGTCCTAAATGAAACCATATTTTTGAAGGTGTCAATTTCAGTTTTTTTAAAGAAAGATTGGGACACTCTTGACACTAGCTATCAAGGTGTATCCAAGGTGAAGACTGTCAAGGTTCAGAATTTCAAAAGAGATTTTGAAAATATGAAGATGAAGGACAATGAGTCAGTTGATAGTTTCATGACTCAAGTCATGAACATTGTCAATCAACTAAGGCGGTATGGTGAAGACCTCTCAGATAAGAGAGTAATTGACAAAGTTATTCGATCTTTTCCAAATAAATTTGAATATGTAGTTTTACCCATAGAAGAATTTAAAGATATTAGTTTAATACATATTGATTAATTAATTGATTCTCTGATTGCTCATGAATCCAATATGTCTAGATATGATCATTAGAGAACTCTTTCAAATACTAGTTGCATGTTACTAAAGGTAGAGGAAAAGGAAGGTATAGAAGTAGAGGAAGAGGAGGTTGATTTACTCATCAAAGAGACAACAAAAATGATTTAGAATATGATGAGAAAACTCAGTAGAGTCCTCCTAGTTTAANAGTGTACTATAATTCAAAGTGAATACAAATGAATTATTTAAATAATAAATTTAATGGAGAAATTAGAAGTGGATTAACCATAAATAAGGAAAGTGGGCAAAGTGACATAGAAGAAGTTTTTAAGGAAGCTACTTGGAGAGATAAATAAGAGGCAAGGCTCTCTAATTTCAAATCAAACTTGAGAATATTGAATATATATAGGTTCCTGAGGTAATCAAAGGATATATAATCCAAATTTTCGAGGGAAGGTGAAGAAAAGAAGGCCAAAATTCAAGGAAGGATAAATTATTTTGATGATGCTTTCTAAGGTATGTTATTTATAGGTCATCTTACCATTTTCACAATAAGTTGTTTTCTAGGATGATTTAGATCGTAAAATTTCTATTCCATTGAGGAAACATATCCAAGTATTTGTGGTAAAGAATTCATCTTTTGGGTCGTTGTATTTTTGGAGTTACACTCTGTGGAAAATAGGGTTTGTGGCTAGTCCTGAAACTAGTATAAAACTGGTGCTTTGAGTAAAAACCTCATAACTTCTTCATAACATATCCAAATTAGTTAAGAAAAAATGTTTTGTTTATCTTACATTCTGTAGTATTCTGTGTTACAATTTCATATCTATTCAACAAATATTCTATGCGGGGCATGCTCTACAAGGTCTCTCTCTAGAATAAGCCATAGTTCAGCAAGGTATGCCATTTTTTCTATAAATCATTTTTTGAGAGCTTCCAAGTAGTGACACCTGGAGGAATTGCATAAAAAACACTGACTAAAATTTTGTATCAATTTCATATATTTATTCATTATAGGTACAAAGTTATGTTTATTTCAAGTTAGGGTTGTTGACTAATCCAAAACTAGTCATGTGAGACTAAAGAAAAGTTTGATGAAAATGCTAGTCTTTTTTTGTTAAAGTTAATGAAGTTTAGTAAGTATGTGATCATATACATGAGGTCTATTACAGAGTTACAAATCATATTTGGATGATGAAATTGATGAGGCCTTTTCGTTAAGGTACATGTTGTGTACATGGTTGAGACAAGTAGTTGATGAGTTGGCACATACATGAACTGTATAGTTGATGATGTTGGTACATATTGATGATTTATAGTTGATGAGTAGTTGACACATGATTTGTACATACTTGGTACATGGTTGGGTGCACTTTTTATAGTACAGGTTGATTACAAGTTGTTTTGTACAGGTTGGTGCATGGTTGATGCACTTGTTTATGGTATAGGTTAATTACAGGTTGAGGTGCAATTTGATGCATGGTTCAAGTTTATTGGTATAGGTTTATAGCAGTATATCTCACAGTGATAGTGTGAGAGTGGTTCCATCATTCTACATCTACTTCAAGGCAATAGGACGGGGCAAGGACAGGTGGTCGTAGCCAACTTCTGGTTGTAGTCGGAGAACATAGGGGGTTGTAGCCTCCTTCTAGTTGTAGCCAGAGAATTGAGGATTTGGATCTTTCCTTAGGTTGTATCCTAAGAAACTAGGGGGTTGGAGCCTCCTTCCAGTTGCAGTTGGAAAACAAAGGAAGTTGGTTATTCCAATGAATGTAATTCTTCAAGACATATAATAAAAAACATTTTGTGGTTTTCTCTCGCTTTGGGTTTCCACATAAAACACTGGTGTACGATGTATGTGTATGATTGTTCATTTTTTCATTTCTCATTATTGGATGATAATTCTACATTGATATAAAAATTGTATTATTTGGTTTAAAAAGGATTATAATTGCTCTATTATTGATTGAACCCCCCTCTCAGTAATCCAACAAGGTAGATCATGGAGAGAAAACACTTGTATAAAAATAGAATACCACAATTTGATGGACATAAGTATTATTTTTGGAGCATAAGGATGAATACATATATACAGGCATAGAGATTCGAAATTTGGAAATCAATTGTAGATGGATACACAACACCAACAATTCCACCAACAAATAATAAAGTAGTCAAACTCGATCAGAATAATTCCAAAGCCATAAATACGCTTCCTAATGGTCTAAGTGAAACAATATTCACCAAAGTTTCACATTGTAAATCCACTAAAGAGATTTGGGACAAGCTTTGAAATATTTATGAAGGAGATTCAAAAGTCAAAGCAACAAAGCTTCAAAATTATAAAGGTTAGTTCGAACAACTAAAGATGAAGGAAGATGAGAATATTGCAGCCTACTTCTTACGAGTCTATAAAACAGTGAATGCAATCATAGGATTGGGAGAAGAAATCGAAGAATCTGTAATTTTTCAAAAGGTACTAAGATCTCTTCCTATGAGATTTGACCCTAAGATATCGGCACTAGAAGAAAGATCAGATCTAAACTCAATAAGAATGGAAGAATTGCATGGAATCTTCACATCATATGAAATAAGAACTAAACAAGAAAATACAGATGTAAAAGAAGCAGCTTTCAAAGCATCCAAAAGATCAAAGAAAAAGGAAAAGAAACAAGAAGAACATAACATCAATAGTGACGTCTTGGAAGATGATGAAGAAGTGACCAACTTCGTCAAAAGACTAAACAAGGGAACTGATGGTAGGTATAGAGGTGATATTCCTTTAATTTTTTTTAATTGTGATGATATTGGTGATTTTTCTAACAAATGTCCTCATAATAAAAAGAGAAATGATGAAGGTTACTCAAAAGGCATAATAACTACAAAGAAAGTTTTCAAGAAAAGCTTATGCACCAAAGATGACATCTCATTGTCAGATGAAGATGAAGTCAGTGACAATGATACAGTAAGAGTTTTATTCATGGAAGTAGAAGAATCTGATAAAGAAGACTCTGAAGAAGAATATGAAGAAGCCGAAGAAGAATATAAAGAATTCGTAGAAGAAATTGAAGAGGCAGAAGTTGACTACCGAAAACAATTGATGTGTGCCATAGAATTTATCAGAAGAGAAAAGAAGAAAAAGAATAAACTTGTAATATCCCCCAAAATAAATTATTATTAAAGTTTGTATGCACTTAGGAATTTATTTCTATTTTTGGAAAATTTGAATTTGGAAAATTATTTCCATTTATGGAAATTACAAATTTGGAACTTGGTTAATTGTAATTAATTATTGTGATTGTTGAGAAAAGATATGATTTTCCAAACCAACGCTTTGACTATGATACTTGTAAGAGACAAATATTTTTATATTAATTGTTGAGGGACAAATGGAACATCCACGTTGGAATTAGTTGACCATGACTCCATGAGTGGGGAACAGGCTTGAACTACCTCAAGCCTGAATTTTACAAATGGAAAATAAGGAATTTGGCCATTGGCAGCCCCTAAAAATCAGTGATTTGTAAATCTACGAAAATTTCAAAGGGGGAAAAGACTTAGGCACTCGATGCTTTTGCATATAAAACATATGGGAGGAGGCAGGACACTACTTTGTATGTTGGAGAAAGGATATCACTTGTTGTTATGAGAATTTTTTCTAAGTGTAAGGCAAGGGGAATTTCTGATGTGAAAGTGGACCATAGCAAAAGAGGAACATTGGAGTCCACCCTCATGGATTCATGGTCAGGGTAAGGGGTGAACATAGCAAGTAGATTGGTTATTTTGTTCTATGGTTGGGTTGAACTTGGTTGTTCCATTTTTGTCCCAACACCTTGTTCAGATATGTACATCTACTTATTCCTTGTTGAATTGTTTTATTGGTTAATGGCTGGAAGAAGGAAATGAACTGTAGAATGAGCCTTTGCAGTTTGATTTTATTTATTGAGTAAACTTAAGAAAGCTATTGTGTGTGCTAGTTGTTCTAGGTACATAGGATATACCTTTAAGTTAAATAAAATATAATTATTACTGTGTTATTTATATCCTCTACCAAGCATGTGAATATATATACATACAGGTATTCTGTTTGAGGAACATTGGACTGTGAAAATGCTAAATGTAATTCTGGAAGTGATTGCAAGATATAAGTATATATGTATATATATTGTTGTAGATTTAAATACACAAAGCTATATTAATATCTAAGGAATGTTATATTTTACAAGTACCAAAGTGAAATTTAGAATTAATACTATATATATATATATATATATGTTGCTGCTCGTACAGAATTTGAGCGCCAAATAAACATTTAATACTCATACATAGGAAGGTTATAAACACTTGGACCACATAAATTTCAAGTAAACATCCATTGATAAGACTGTGCCAGAAGCATAAAGAATTTTACAATTCATCTTTACCACAGTAAAAATATAAAACGAGTTCCAATTGTTATATAATACTTATTACATAAACTACTCAATTTATAACAAAAATTTGTTTGGGTTACAGAAAATCCGTGCCTTTTATTTACAATAAGATTGATAAACGATCTGTATAGACATAGGCATTGGATCCATGTATTTACAAACATAGTACCCTGGGTAAGTTCCCAATACCACTTGAAAACCATGTTCTGAATCCTTCAAACTAATACTAGAATCAGAACTCGAATACTTTTTTTGAGTAAGGTGTTGTCGTGGAACATTTTAAAGTCCTGAAAGGAAATCAAGAATTATAATTAGTGTTAAGATATAATTCAAAAAGATTTAAATATTGAAGATAAAATAATGACCAAGATGAATTTACTAAATAGAAATATAACAAATTTAATATATGAACTTGACTTAGCTTGCGTTTTGGGCATAAACGCCTTTTCTTCCTTTAGCGTCGATGAGTGTTATAGCAAGATTTGACTCACCGTTTCTATCTTGCACAGAGGGCCCTTTTCCATTTCCCGATGTAGGCTTATTATCCCTTTTTGATGAATCCAGAGCTTAAAATTAACATTTTTTCCACATATACACACCCTATCAGCTATGCAACAAGCGTATACGTAGGCTGCTCCACTATATCTCGCGTACATCGAGATTTGTTCCAGAAAATACAAAATGGAGTCGGGTTTCCATGTCATGACAAGAAATCTCTGATCCTTGGCCTTTCATATACTGGAAATGTTCTGAATCGACCCTTCAGTTGCATTTTGAAGGCTATAAGAACACAATTTCGAGCTATGGAAAAGAGGAGAAATCATTCAACTTTGAGAGAAAAGTTACTCTGGAGAAATTACTTCATATTGAGTCTGCATCCCTTTGTCCCTCAAGTCTGAACACAATGTTCATCCTCCAAGATCTTTCCTTATTGTTGAGAGAACCTCATTATCTCTCTCATTCGACCTTGCCTTTGGTGGAGGAGTGAAGTGGTGGAGGTCTAGTTGGAAGAAACTTGGCTTCTTGGTTTCAAAATGTACCGACACAGAAGTCTGTAATGTTGTCACTTCTACTGATCAATTATTAATAGAAATACTCATTTCCCGTCCTATTGGTATCATGAAAATATTTGATTACTATCCATGGGCATGTTTGTAATGTTTATTAATGGATTATGCTATCTCATGTGCTAATCCCTTTTATAGTATCACTATATACTTTCTCTATTTGTTTGTTAAGAATTTTTTGCAGGCATAAGGCTTTGGGTCGAAGTACTCAACGGTGGAACATCATCGAACATTAGATCGGGGTAGGCCTCTATCTAAATTATTTTATATAACATATGATGGAATTGAGTTGATTTCTGCAGTCATACATATCTGTTGTGGTTTACCCTTGGCCATAGAGAGTTTTTCCCTTATAACAGAAATGGCGACTCCACTAGGGATAGATCTTCCTTCTAAGGGTTGAAGTATTTTTCTTCCTTCATTTCTCTTTTGACATAGTCTATTCACATTGATTCTGAGTTTCCATCCTTTTTCTCTTGCTTAGCCTTGTTTAAATCCTCTACACTTCTTTTTTCCTTACAGTCACGTACACACGCGCCCTGTCTCTCTACAAGATGTGTGTTTACGCTCTGTTCTCCTGAACAATCGCATATACCAGTTTTCCTAGCTTGTTTTCTTGGTTTGGTGATTGCTAGGTGGGATTTGATATGTGTTGAGCCTTCTTGGGTCTGTATAGTGCCTGTTGAGCTTCTCTGGGTTCACAGGAATCCTATTAGGAGTTGAATTTATGGGCATCGTCTTTCTCATTGTTTTTCACTTTTGATTTGTCCTTGAACCCTGGATTGTTTGCTTGGCTTCTTGATTTTCTACTCGAGTCATTTTTCTTATACCTAGTAGAATTATTTATATCAGGTTGCTTCCTAGTCCATGCATTTTCTTTCTAACATATTGAAAATAAAAAAATATAGGAATTTTTCATTGGTTAACATTTTTTCTTTGAACCTTTATCATTAGTTTAGTACATTTAGCGAAAGATTGCATTTTATTTCTGAATTGCAGAGTTGAAATCGAAAATTGCATTGTTTTTATTAGCATGTCATTCATTGAAAAGATAAAGATAGAATTTTCATTATATTCATTTTAATCTTCTTGCAGAGTCATAACATCATGAGTTTCACTTCCGTACCCTTTTGATTAATCACGACCAATAAAATTTACGCTTTAAACTAAAATTGATTAGACACGATTTTATTTTTAGGGTGCACAAACTAGTCTAGGATTTAGTGCCTTGGGATAGGATTTGGTGAGTAAACTTCTCCAAGGAAATTAAATCAACATATGTGTCTGCGACAGGGAGTTGATAAATCCATTGTATAATTGATAATATCAGGAGGCTCCTCTCACATCAGAGTTAATCACAAGGTCGCACAAAGTGAGTTGAAGGGATAACCCCTGGATACTCGCCTAGTGTCAAAGATATTTCTGTTGATTTATTCTTATTTGGGGATCTTGCTAGTGCCCATACCTCTGTGAGAGGTGGTGCTTTCAAGGTTTTGGGATTTTCTACCCTACCCATACGGTGATCCAAACTTACGATTTCTCACTTGTGCATCAATTATATAGTGGTTTATTAGTTTCTTGACTTAGATATCTCATAGGTTACTTACAGGGGTTCTTCTTCTTGTATCCTAGGTCAGATAGAGGTCAAACAACACACAACCTTTATGGAGGATTACCTCTCCAGGGGGATATGACCGACTGGTTGTTAATCCCATGAGGACCTCTATAATTGATTCTGTTATGTCCAAATTTTCACAGGGAGTCTCAGGTCCCTCTTGGACGAGGCATACCTTCTTTAACAAGAGAGGCCACCCAACCACTTTAGTCCATTTGCATGCATATTGGTCGTTCAAATTTTTTGGTTATTCTATTTGACTACTAGTTAGCCTTAGGATATATTTGTATTTTGTAGAGTCATAAGTCGTTGTGGATTTAGACCAACTTCCTCGTCGGTCCTGCCGATTACTACAGTTACCACTAGATTTCGACTTCTTGCCTTCTAAAAGGCATAGAGTTTGTAGAAGTGGTAGACATACATCCACCTTTCAGACTTGTGATTCCACAAGGATGATTTCTGAGTCTGGTTTTCAGAATACTAGGAGTTCCTCGAATCCCATACCCACTATAGTTAATAGCACCCCTTAGACTCCCACAGCCGCTACAGTTGCAGTGCCAAAGGTTTATACCAGTACCATGGCTCAGCCTGTAGTTAATGCTTCATCTCTTTCCTCAAACCCTTTAGGGGGTTTAGGACACTCATCATGTTACAATGTTAAGTCCATCCCTATGGCTTCTAGTCCATTTTCTTATGGTATGTCTAACTTCACGTTGCAGTTTTCAACTGCCATTCCAGCTGCTGGCCCTAATGCTAGCCTTGGACTTGGGGGAACTACACCTCCTTACACTCCTTTCCCATTTGTTGGTTCTCATACTCCCCAAGAGAATCCTAATTTATTAAGTGTCCCTTTTCTTCACCCCGGATCCAATCCTTCTATGGCTCAATGGGACAACCGAGCTAGTGGACAAGTTCCACCTTATATCCCTATCTCCTCGGTGCCTATTCTGACGAATACTTTTGGCATGACAAATCCACTTCAATCCTCTGGGTTCCCATCTTGAGGAGGATAGTCTTACACTTTGGGAAACCCCCAACCCGGATCCAATCCGGTTGGTGGCAATTTTCACAATCCCCAGCTCAGATCTAATCTAGTTGGGGGAAATTTTCATAACCCTTATCAAAACATTCCTGCCAGGATGATGCCCAATCCATCTTACATGAATCAACTCAAAGGATGGAATTATAATTCCGAACAAGTTTTCAGTCCTCACCAGAAACCTGGATGGAATGTAGTTCCTAACGCACAATCTTTCACGGGAGGATGGGGTGAGATGTCGCAACCTCGTCTTCCATTTCTAGCCACGTTTAATCTACCAAACTTGTCTAAATTAATGAATGACCTGGTGAGTCATGATCCCACATGGACCCTTGTCCCTACCAAACTTCCATCAGACATTCCAAAGTTTGAAGGTAAGAATGGTGAGGACCCCGGTGATCACGTCACAAGTTTTCACCTCTGGTGCTCATCGAATTCTATAAACCATGATTCTATTAGATTACGATTGTTTGAACACTCTCTCATTGGAGTTGCGTCACAATTGTACATTGAGCTACCTAGGGGAACATATGGTTCATTTCATCAGTTGGTGCTAGCCTTTCTCAACCAGTTTAAACTACAGGGTACCGACACTCACATATCAGACCATATCTAGGACTAGTGTAGGTGAAGATGGTTGATTAGGACTCCTATACCCCCGGCCTTTATTATAGAATGGTTCCTAAATTATTTTCACGCTCCTATCTCAAAGGAGGTTGCTACTTTTGGGGTCTTCAACTAGGAAGAAGATATCTTTAGAGCCCAACAACTCGATTTGATATATGCTCAGTCTGGGATGCTATATCACCTTCTTCCAGATGCACCACAGTCAAATCACAATCCTAGAGAGAATCCCAAACCACATGCCGATGGAATTGTAGGGGCCACCAATGTAAAGTCCATAGACTCAACAATGAAGTTTGGCAGATGACTAGCTTTATCTGCATCCTCCAAACCCACTCAATTAGTGGATGTACATGTCGTGCAATCGTTGAAAAACCCAAATGGTGACCAACCACCAAATGGGAATAAAAGGAAAGGTTGAAATAATTGTAAGGGTTGGAAGAATAATAAACCCAAGGAAAAATATAATAATGGTTAATAGAATGATAATGCTGGAGAAGGAAAGAAAGAGAAATGTTAGGTGAAGTTTCCTTGTAAACTTTGTACCGATGACCACCTTACACATTTATTCCCCAAACTTGCGGAGGCTGGGAGGATTTTAAATCTACCACCGTCTGTGCTAACAAATCCATTTCCACACAACCATCACTTAGCCTCGATCTCTTTGAACACCGGAATGCGCCTGGTAGAAGTCAAAACCCACCGACGCAAGATGGCGACCGTGTTTGCATCAATATGGTCGATGCAAAAAATTGATATAGCCACTCGCTCTCGAGATTACAAATCTTAAAAATCTAGTACCATCCTAGAAGCTCCTCCTCCCCCTCTAGACACACACTTACATATTGAGAAACCATAGCCACCACCTCGTATTTTGAAAGGAGTACATAACTGCTCTACCCACAACCCTATTGCTAGAGCCACCCATAACTACTCCATTGTTGAATATCTGGGCCAAACCCCTTGTGTGATGTTGGATTTGGAGGTACTCTAGACATGTCCGTCATAGAGGAATGCATTACTCTCTGCCTTAGGTGCTCTAGAACCTAGTGGCTTGAAAGTTATAAACTTTGACATCATGGATGTGAAGCCTCGCTTACCCTCCCATGTGGCTTTCCAAATCTAGGTGGAGTATTCCAAATATACTATCAAACGAGAAGTCATTGATGAAGGTGCTTCCACCTGGATGATGTCCCTGGTATGTTGGAAATTTATCGGTTCCCCGACACTTTTCAAGACGTCGAACATGTTGACTTCATTTGACAGTCATTCCTTCTGCCCTCATGGTATTATCCCTGGATTTCTGGTCAAGTTAGGTGGGAAGACAGTAGAGGTGGAAGTAGAGGTAGTTGATGCACCTCTCGATTATAACCTGTTACTAGGTCACAATTGGACCTATGCTATGGTCGTTGTCATATCGTCCATCTTCCCCACTCTTTTTTTTCCTCATCAAGGGGAGATCGTGACAGTCGACCAGTTATCCTTTGTGTACTCTAGTCCTAACGCATCTATTGGACCATCGATTCTAGTGATCGACAATTCTCAATCGAAAACTGAGATTATCGGTGTCATAATGTATTCTTCCCTCATGGGTACGTTCAAATTTTTGGCACCGATTCACTATGTTTACACCATGTCTAGTAGGCCCGCTTCTACAGGGAGGTCCATTCCTTTCCGCAATTCCTATATTAGTGATCCATGGACCCTACCTTCTCCGAATTCATCAAGTGAAGGTCAGTTGCATGCTAGCATGACTATGCCACGATCGACAACAGAGATTGCGTATCAAGATGTTCTTGACTCTTCCGTCGATCTCAATCCTATTACCTAGTTGGTAGATGAGGAGGATCCTGTTCTTAGGACTGTATGGGCCACCTCATTATCTTGTTTGCATGACTTGTTAGATGATACATTGACTTCATATGAAGCCATCCTTGAAGCCATGAATGGTTCTGAGAGACCTTGGGATTATATGCATCATTGATCCTATTTTCTCCCAAGTCTTGAAAAAATTGAGCAAGATGATTTTCAGTCTACCTTGAGCGAGTTAGTCAATCATGCCATAGTTCCACTTGATACACACGACATTTATGATGAAGTAAATATGGCAAGTATCTCGCCAAATTTCTAGATCGATATCTCTCGTACCCCTGGAAAGATTGAGAATGTAAATATAGGTTCGGATTGTTTGCCAGAATAAATTATGATCTACACCGATCTTTTCAAAGAATTTTGAGATGTATTTGCTTGGTCATATGAAGAGATGCCAGGGATCGACCCTCGTATTGTTGAACATGAGATTAGAACTTACATGAATGCTAAACCTATTCGACAACGTCTTAGAGCTGTGAATCCTAGGAAGTCCCTTGCTATTAAGGCATAGGTGGAGAAGCTACTTAATGTTGGCTTCATTTACCCAGTTCCCTTGATCAAATGGGTATCCAACCCCATTCCCATAAATAAAAAACAAGGAACCATCTGTGTGTGTATGTAATTTCGCGACCTGAACAAGGCTTGTCCTAAATATAACTTCCCCATGCCTTTGATTGATCAGATTCTTGATGAGTGTGTGGGAAGCGAGATATTTTCTTTTATGGATGGATTTTCAGGCTATAACCAAATCTAGATCAAAGATGAGGACTAGAAAAAGAAAACATTTATATGTCCTTGGGGTACTTTTGCATACTGCAAAATGCCTTTTTCCCTTAAAAATGCTGGAGCAACCTTCCAATGCACCATGAATTTTTATTTTCATGATCTCAAGCACATAGTCAAAGCATACCTATATGATCTTGCTGCTAACTCTCGCAAGAGAGTGGATCATGTTATGCACCTTCAGAAAGTCTTTGAGAGATGTCGTTACTATATAATACAGTTAAAGCCTCATAAATGCATCTTTTTCATTAAGTCTAGTAGTCTCTTAGGATTTTTAGTTTACGAGACTGGGATCATGGTCGATCCTCTTAAGGTTGAGGCAATAGTTCAGTTGCCTCCCCCGCGCATAATTAGACAACTTCAAGGTTTATAGGGAAAAGATAACTTTCTACGCTAGTTCATAGTGAATTATCCTAATATTACTAAAGTTTTAATGCACCTCTTGAAGAAATACACCCCCTTTATTTGGGATAAGTGAGCCTATGAGTCTTTTGAGGCTTTGAAGAAGGCCTTGGTATCGGCCCCTCTACTAAAATTCCCCAATTATAGGAGAGATTACCTGTTGTACATTGCCACATCTGTGGATATGATTGGAATGGTTCTAGTTTAGGAGGATGAGAAGCGCCATGAGCACATCATCTACTATCTCAATCAAAATTTAGTCAGTCCTGAGCTTAATTACTCTCGCATTGAAAATATAACTTTGGTTGTCATACACACAGTCCAATGCTTACATCACTATATATTAATTTGCAAAACTACAATGGTTGTTGATGTCAATCCGCTTCAATATGTACTTACTAGACGTATCATAGGAGGGAAATATAATAAATGGATTGTCATCTTACAAGAATTTGATCTTGACTTCACTTCGGCCAAGTCCAAGAAATCACTAGTATNAACTACAATGGTTGTTGATGTCAATCCGCTTCAATATGTACTTACTAGACGTATCATAGGAGGGAAATATAATAAATGGATTGTCATCTTACAAGAATTTGATCTTGACTTCACTTCGGCCAAGTCCAAGAAATCACTAGTATTTGCAGAGTTAATATCTAATTTCCCATGATTAGATGAGGATGTTATCTATGTTGATTCATTCGCAGATGAACACATTTTCCTTGTCTCATTGTTCAATCCCTAGTATGGATACATTGTTTTATATCTTCAAACCTTGAATTTTGCTCAACAACTCTCAAGAGATGATTGACAATGCATTAGATACCAAGCTAACAAGTATACCATAGTCGGCGACACTTTTTATCACCGAGGAATAGATAATATCTTTCCTCATGTGCTATCTCATGTGTTAATCCCTTTTATATTATCACTATATACTTTCTCTATTTGTTTGTTAAGAACTTTTTGCAGGCATAAGGCTTTGGGTCGAAGTACTCAACGGTGGAACATCATCGAACATTGGATCGAGGTAGGCCTCTATCTAAATTATTTTATATAACATATGATGGAATTGAGTTGATTTTTGCAGTCATACCTATCTGTTGTGGTTTACCCTTGGCTAGAGAGAGTTTTTCCCTTGTAACAAAAATAGCGACTCCACTAGTGATAGATCTTCCTTCTAAGCATTGAAGTATTTTTCTTCCTTCATTGCTCTTTTGTCTTTGTGTTTCTTGTCATATCACTACTTGACATATTCTATTCACATTGATTCTGATTTTCCATCCTTTTTCTCTTTGTTAGCCTTTCTTTAAATCCTGTACGCTTCTTTTTTCCTTATAGTCGTGTACACACGTGCCCTGTCTCTCTACACGATGTGTGTTTATGCTCTGTTCTCCTAAATAGTCGCATATACCACTTTTCCTAGCTTGTTTGCTTGGTTTGGTGATTGCTAGGTCGGATTTGATATGTGTTGAGCCTTCTTGTGTCTGTATAGTCCCTGTTGAGCTTCTCTGGGTTCACAAGAAGCCTATTAGGAGTTGAATTTATGGGCATCGTCTTTCTCATTGTTTTTCACTTTTGATTTGTCCTTGAACCCTGGGTTGTTTGCTTGGCTTCTTGATTTTCTACTTGAGTCATTTTTCTTATACCTAGTAGAATTATTTATATCAGGTTGCTTCCTAGTCCATGCATTTTCTTTCTAACATATTGAAAATAAAAAAATATAGAAATTTTTCATTGGTTAACATTTTTTCTCTGAACCTTTATCATTAGTTTAGTACATTTAGTAAAAGATTGCGTTTTATTTCTGAATTGCAGAGTTGAAATTGAAAATTGCACTGTTTTTATTAGCATATCATTCATTGAAAAGATAAAGATAGACTTTTCATTATATTCATTTTAATCTTCTTGTAGATTCATAACATCGTGAGTTTCACTTCCGTACCCTTTTGAGTAATCACAGAAAATAAAATTTACGCTTTAAACTAAAATTGATTAGACACGATTTTATTTTTAGGGTGCACAAACTAGTCTAGGATTTAGTGCCTTGGGATAGGATTTTGTGAGTAAACTTCTCTAAGGAAATTAAATCAACATATGTGTCTGAGACAGGGAGTTGAGAAATCCATTGTATAATTGTTAATATCAGGAGGCTCCTCTCACACCGGAGTTAATCACAAGGTCACACAAAGTGTTTTGAAGGGATAACCCCTGGATACTCACCTAGTGTCAAAGATATTTCTGTTGATTTATTCTTATTTAGGGATCTTGCTAGTTCCCATACCTCTGTGAGAGGTGGTGCTTTCAAGGTTTTGGGATTTTCTACCCTACCCATATGGTGATCCAAACTTACGATTTCTTGCTTGTGCATCGATTATATAGTGGTTTATTAGTTTCTTGACTTAGGTATCTCATAGGTTACTTATAGGGGTTATTCTTCTTGTATCCTGGGTCAGATAGAGGTCAAACAACACACAACCTTTATGGAGGATTACCTCTCCAGGGGGATATGACCGACTGGTTGTTAATCCCACGAGGACCTCTATAATTGATTCTGTTATGTCCAAATTTTCAGAGGGAGTCTCGGGTCCCTCTTGGACGAGGCATACCTTCTTTAACAAGAGAGGCCACCCAACCACTTTAGCCCATTTGCATGCATATTGGTCGTTCAATTTTTTTGGTTATTCTATTTGACTACTAGTTAGCCTTAGGATATATTTGTATTTTGTAGAGTCATAAGTCGTTGTGGATTTAGACCAACTTCCTCGTCAGTCCTGCCGATTACTACAGTTACCACTAGATTTGGACTTCTTGCCTTCTAAAAGGCATATAGTTTATAGAAGTGGTAGACATACATCCACCTTTCAGACTTGTGATTCCACAAGGATGAGTACTGAGTCTGGTTTTCAGAATACTGGGAGTTCTTCGAATCCCATACCCAGTATAGTTAATGGCACCCCTTAGACTCCCACAACTGCTATAGTTACAGTGCCAAAGGTTTATACCAGTACCATGGCTCAGCCTGTAGTTAATGCTTCATCTCTTTCCTCAAACCCTTTTGGGGGTTTAGGACACTCGTCAGGTTACAATGTTCAATCCATCCCTATGGCTTCTAGTCCATTTTCTTATGGTATGCCTAACTTCACTTTGTAGTTTTCAACTGCCATTCTAGCTGCTAGCCCTAATGCTAGCCTTGGACTTGGGGGCACTACACCTACTTACACTCCTTTCCCATTTTTTGGTTCTCATATCCCCCAAGAGAATCCTAATTTAGTAAGTGTCCCTTTTCTTCACCCCGGGTCCAGTCTTTCTATGGCTCGATGGGACAACCCAACTAGTGGACAAGTTCCACCTTATATCCCTATCTCCTCGGTGCCTATTCTAACCAATACTTTTGGCATGACGAATCCACTTCAATCCTCAGGGTTCCCATCTCGAGGAGGTCAGTATTACACTTTGGGAAACCCCCAACCCGGATCCAATCCAGTTGGGGGCAATTTTCACAATCCCCAGCTCGGATCTAATCTGGTTGGGGGCAATTTTCATAACCTTTATCAAATCATTCTTGCTAGGATGATGCCCAATCCATCTTACACGAATAAGCTCAGAGGATGGAATTATAATTCCGGACAATTTTTTGGTCCTCACTAGAAACCTAGATGGAATGTAGTTCCTAATGCAAAATCTTTCACGGGAGGATGGGGTCAGATGTCACAACCTCGTCTTCCCTTTCTAGCCACATTTAATCTACCAAACTTGTCTAAATTAATGAATGACCCGGTGGGTCATGATCCCACATGGACCCATGTCCCTACCAAACTTCCATTAGACATTCCAAATTTTGAAAGTAAGAATGGTGAGAACCCTGGTGATCACGTCACAAGTTTTCACCTTTGGTGCTCATCGAATTCTATGAACCATGATTCTATTAGATTACGATTGTGTCAACACACTCTCATTGGAGTTGTGTCACAATTGTACATTGAGCTACCTAGGGGAACATATGGGTCATTTCATCAGTTGCTGCTAGCCTTTCTCAACCACTTTAAACTATCCATTCGTTATGATGTTGGCCTTGAACTTTTTTCAACTCTACGCCAGGGTACCGACACTCACATCTCAGACCATATCCAGGACTGCCATAGGCGAAGACGGTTGATTAGGACTCATATACCCCTGGCCTTTATTATAAATGGCTCCTAAATTATTTGCACACTCCTATCTCAAAGGAGGTTTCTACTTCCGGGGTCTTCAATGAGGAATAAGCTATCTTTAGAGCCCAACAACTTGATTTGATATATGCTCAGTCTGGGATTCTATATCACCTTCTTCCAGATGCACCACAATCGAATCACAATCCTAGAGAGAATCCCAGACCACATGTCGATGGCATTGTAGGGGCCACCAATGTAAAGTCCATAGACTCAACAACGAAGTCTGGCGGAGGACTAGCTTCATCTGCATCCTCCAAACCCACTCAATTGGTGGATGTACATGTCGTGCAATCGTTGAAAAACCCAAATGGTGACCAACCACCAAATGGGAATAAAAGGAAAGGTCGAAATAATTATAAGGGTGGGAAGAATAATAAACCCAAGAAAAAAGATAATAATGGGAAATAGAATGATAATGCTGGAGAAGGAAAGAAAGAGCAACGTTAGGTGAAGTTTCCTTGTAAAATTTGTATCGATGACCACCTTACACATTTATTCCCCAAACTCAAAGAGGCTGGGAGGATTTTAAATTTACCACCTCTTGTGCTGACAAATCCATTTCCACACAACCATCACTTATCCTCGAGCTCTTCGAATGCCAAAATGCACCTGCTGGAAGTCAAAACCCACTGATGCAAGATGGCGAACATTTTTGCATCAATATGGTCGATGAAAAAAATTGATATATCCACCCTCTCTCGAGATTACAACTCTTCAAAATCTAGTACCAGCCTAGAAGCTCCTCCTCCCCCTCTAGACACACACTTACAGATTGAGAAACCAGAGCCACCACCTCGTATTTTGAAAGGAGTAACTAAGCACTCTACCCACAACCCTAATGCTAGAGCCACCCAGAATTACTCTATTGTTTAATATCTGGGCCAAACCCCTTGCATCATGTTGGCTTTGAAGGTACTCCAAACGTGTCCGTCATAGAGGAATGCCTTACTCTCTTCCTTAGGAGCTCTAGAACCTAGTGTCTCGAAAGTTATAAAGTTTGACATCATGGATGTGAAGCCTCGCTTACCCTCCCATGTGGATTTACAAATCTAGGTGGAGTATTCCAAATATACTATCAAACGAGTGGTCATTGATGAAGGTGCTTCCACCTATGTGATGTCCCTGATCTGTTGGAAATCTATTGGTTCCCTAACACTTTCCAAGACGTCGAACATGTTGAATTCATTTAACGGTCATTCCTTTTGCCCTCATGGTATTATCCCTGGATTTCTGGTCCAGTTAGGTAGGAAGACAGTAGAGGTGTAAGTAGAGGTATTTGATGCACCTCTTGATTATAACCTGTTACTAAGTCGCAATTGGACCTATGTTATGGTCGTTGTTGTATCGTCCATCTTCCCCACTCTTTTTTTTCCTCATCAAGGGGAGATCGTGATAGTCGACCAGTTATCATTTGCATACTCTAGTCCTAACGCATCTATTGGACCATCGATTCCAGTGATCGACAATTATCAACCGAAAACTGAGAATATCGGTGTCAGAGTGTATTCTTCCCTCATGGGTACTTTCAACTTTTTGGCACCGATTCACCATGTTTACACCATGTCTAGTAGGCCTTCTTCTACAGGGAGGTCCATTCCTTTCTGCAATTCCTATCTTAGTGATCCATGGACCCTACCTTCTCCGACTTCATCAAGTGAAGGTCAGTTGCATGCTAGCATGACTATGCCACTATCGACAACAGAGATTGCATAGAAAGATGTTCTTGACTCTTCCGTCGATCTCAATCCTATTACCTTGCTGGTAGATGAGGAGGATCATGTTCTTAGGACTGTATGGGCCACCACATTATCTTATTTGCATGACTTTTTAGATGATACATTGACTTCAGATGAAGTGATCCTTGAAGCCATGAATGGTTCTTAGAGACCTTGGGATTATATGCATCATTGATCCTATTTTCTCCCAAGTCTTGAAAGAATCGAGCAAGATGATTTTCAGTCTACCTTGAGTGAGTTAGTCAATCATGCCATAGTTCCACTTGATACACACAACATTTATGACGAAGTAAATATGGAAAGTATCTCGCCAACTATCTTGATCGGTAGCTCTCGTACCCCTGGAAAGATTGAGAACGTAAATATATGTGCAGATTGTTTGCCAGAATAAATTATGATCTACACAGATCTTTTCAAAGAATTTTGAGATGTATTCACTTGGTCATATGAAGAGATGTCAGGGATCGAACCTCGTATTATTGAACATGAGATTAGAACTTACACGGATGCTAAACCTATTCGAAAACGTCTTAGAGCTGTGAATCCTAGGAAGGTCCTTGATATTAAGGCATAGGTGGCGAAGCTGCTTAATGCTGGATTCATCTACCCAGTTCCCTTGACTGAATGGGTATCCAACCCAATTCCTGTAAATAAAAAAAAGGAACCATCCATGTGTGTATGTACTTTCGCGACCTGAACAAGGCTTGTCCGAAATATAACTTCCCCATGCCTTTCATTGATCACATTCTTGATGAGTGTGTGGGAAGAGAGATATTTTCTTTTATGGATGGATTTTCAGGCTATAACCAAATCTAGATCAAAGCTGAGGACCAAAACAAGACAACATTTATATGTCCTTGGGGTACTTTTGCATACCGCAAAATGCCTTTCGCTCTTAAAAATGCTAGAGCAACCTTCCAATGCACCATGAATTTTTCTTTTCATGATCTCAAGCACATAGTCAAAGCCTACCTAGATGATCTTGCTTCTCACTCTCGCAAGAGAGTGGATCATGTTATGCACCTTCAGAAATTCTTTGAGAGATGTCGTTACTATAGAATATAGTTAAAGCCTTATCAATGCATCTTTTGCGTTAAGTCCGGTAGTCTCTTAGAATTTTTATTTTCTGAGACTGGGATCATGGAGGATCCTCTTAAGGTTGAGGCAATAGTTCAGTTGCCTCCCCCGCGCATAATTAGACAACTTCAAGGTTTACAGGGAAAAGATAACTTTCTACGCCAGTTCATAGTGAATTATCCTAATATTACTAAAGGTTTAATGCACCCCTTGAAGAAATACACTCCCTTTATCTAGGATAAGCGAGCCTAGGAGTCTATTGAGGCTTTGAAGAAGGCCTTGGTATTGGCCCCTCTACTAAAATCCCCCAATTATAGTAGAGATTACCTACTGTACATTGCCACATTTGCGGAGATGATTGGTATGGTTCTAGTTTAGGAGGATGAGAAGCGCCATGAGCACATCATCTCCCATCTCAGTAGAAATTTAGTCGATCCTGAGCTTAATTACTCTCGCATTGAAAATATAGCTTTGGTTGTCATACACGCATTCCAACGCTTACATCACTATATATTAATTTGAAAAAGTAAAATGGTTGTTGATGTCAATCCACTTGAATACGTACTTACTAGATGTATCATAAGAGGGAAATATAATAAATGGATTATCATCTTACAAGAATTTGATCTCGACTTCACTTCGGCCAAGTCCAAGAAATCACTAGTATTTTCAGAGTTAATATCTGATTTCCCATGATTAGATGAGGATGTTATCTATGTTGATTCATTCGCAGATGAACACATTTTCCTTGTCTCATTGTTCAATCCCTAGTATGGATACATTGTTTTATATATTCAAACCTTGAATTTTGCTCAACATCTCTCATGAGATGATTGACAATGCATTAGATACCAAGCTAAAAAGTATACCATAGTCGGTGACACTTTTTATCACCAAGGAATAGATAATATATTGCCTCATTTCTTAACCCATGAGGAATTTGAGTCAGTCCTAAACAATTTCCACAAAGGGGCTTGTGGTGGTCACCTATCTGGGCTTGCGACAGCCCAAAAATGCCTGTGAGCCCATTATTTCTGGCCCACTATATTTAAAGATTTTATATAAGTGGTTAAAAAGTGTCACCCCTCTAGGTTTTCACTTGGAAAATGTGCTCGCATCCAACCCCTCTTCACCTAGTCATTATCGTCGGTCCCTTCACCAAGTGGGGGGTAGATTTCGTTGATTGCAACCAAACTTCAGCTGTGGGGCATCACCACATTACCGTGGCCATCGACTACTTCACTAACTGGGTCGAGGCCATGCCTACTGTAAAATCTGATGGGAATACTACAACCTTTTTCGTTTTCAACCAAATTATTTCTTGGTTCGGTATCCCGAGCGACATTGACACTTATCATGGTAGTCACTTTCATAATGAAATGATGGTAGAACTAGCATCTAAGATCAGGTTCAAAAATGGTCATTCATCCCCTTATTACCCCCAGGAAAATGGGAAAGTAGAGGCTATCAATAAGTCTTTCAAAACCATTTTTCAAAAAACTATTAGTTGGAGTGATTCCAATTGGCACATCATGCTATATCCCACAATTTGGGCATACCGAACCTTGGTTAAGACTGCCACAAGTTTTTCCCCTTCTCAGTTAGTGCATGGTGTGGAGTCAATTCTTCTTGTTGAATGCAAAATCCCTTCTCTCAAGTTGGCATTCGAGCTCCTACCTGACACTTTAGATTTAGAACGACGTCTTGTGCACCTAGAGAGTCTTAACAAGTAGCGTTGAGATGCCTTTACGACTATCGAGGTGAAAAAGAAACATGTCAAGGTTCAGTACGACAAGTCTATTTATCCCTGGTTGTATGCTGAGAGTGAATTGGTCCTCTTGTATGACCAATCCAAAGAACCACTATGAGCAAACAAGTTTAAACCCATGTGGCACGATCCTTACATTGGGCGACGTGTCTTAGAAAAATGAGCCTCCGAATTTGAATATTATGAAGGGACTAATTTGGCCAAGCCCAAAAATGGGCTCCACTTGAAACGGTACTACGCTTGATCCCTAAGATTGGGCAAAACTCTTTGTATACTAATGTAAATTTAGTGTGTATACATATCTTTTCTCCTTTTCACTTTGTTGGCAGATGTCAACAAAGTCTTCAGTCTACTTAGGATTTGCAGATGGAGCTAGTCATGATACCTGAAACTTGAGTTCCATCGCTTGGGTGGTTTACTCACCTAAGGGTCTGCTAGTGTGTTCAGGTGGTGCATGCTTAGGTCCATCCATGAATAATGTGTGTGAATATAGCATCGCCATAGAAATTTTTCACGATGCTATCTCGCATGACATCTGCTCTTTAGAAGTTCACCTAGATTCCCAACTAGTAGTATGTCAGTTGAACGACTGTTACCATGTGTGTGATCCTATTTTACTCTGTCGATTCCCACGAATACGTCTTTTATAATGAAAATTTGATTTTATTACATATTATCACATTCCTAGGAGTTCTAATCATGTATTCAATGCATATCCTAACTATATTTTATATTGGTATTTGTCACATTAATAAAGAAAAGAAAACCATTAAATCAATGTACACATTGTAAGATATAAGTAAAGTCGGAGATACCCTTTTATATGTATTTCAAAATATGGTGTTTATATTACAAACTTGGGGATAAAACCCTCAATACACATATACAGCTGGTGTATCCCATGACATCTACACCTGTGGCGTGAGATGTGTGTCATGGTAGAAAACCATGGAATTCACAAGATGCTATAACAATGGTACCCATGCTCTAGGTACACCAACCACCTATCGCTACATGGCTTCAGGTAGATCCTCTACCTGAACCATAGGAATCCTCTCTGTCAAACGAGACAGGTTACCCTGCATGTTTTGTAGGAATATCTCCACTTCTCCTCCTGCCGCTTCATCTCCTCGGTTCCCCATCTATGTCGTATAAATCAAAATGACACAATAGTTTTTGAATTTGTCACTATTTATAACCTATTTTTACCCACTTTACATAGTTTTATGCTATTTTTTAACCTAATGGACTAATTCAAAAGATGTTTTGAGCCGACATTTGCAATTTTGACTAAGTTTTCTTATGGATTTCAATGTCATAATTAGTCGTTTGTCACCTCGGGCAGGTATTTTCACAACCCGACATATAATATAGGTATCCACTCCATCATGCATTTATGCATTATCCTTCATATATCACTTTTTACGCCTTAGGTATGAACCCATTTTTTGCGATACAAAACCTTTCATCCATTATAAATAGTATTGCTAATAAATGGAAGAGACTTACCAAACATTGCTGCCCTAAATTAGATCCCCCTTGTCATTTGGTTCCCATGCCGAGTTTTCCTTTAGGACCAGGAGTCCAATGTAGTTCAATACATGAACTTATGATGAGCCTCCTTATTCATTTATACACATGTTGCCTTATTCCCCACAGACTCCTTCAAAATAAGTCTTAGTTAAGCTCTTTTTTGACTCGTATAAAAACTGAAAAGATTGTCAAGTGATTTTTTCCTTTCACACTCGTTAAATTGGATTGGAAAGGTCATGAGTCTTAGTTAAGTTGTTTTCTGACTCATTTGAAAAATATAAAAGATCTCCAAGTGAACTTGTCCTTTTCACACTCGTAAATTGGATTTGAAAAGACATCTATTTGGCACAATTTTACACCTTTTTCACACCAAGTAGACTACAAGACATAAAAAGGGATATTTTTTGTTGTCAACTTGTGATTGCATCTCATGTCGTTGCTTGCAGTATTGAGCCTTTAGCCGGTTCTCGCTTTGTGTTATAAATCGTTGCCTAAACAGTTTTGCATCCTCAACCAAGAAGAACCTTGTTTATATCCTTCAAAATTTGACACCCTATGCCCTGGAGGAAACATCACCCCGAGTGTCCATCTCCAATATGCATTTCCCTGTGTTAAGCATATGTATGTTCCATTGTTGGAACTAGTTTTTCTTACTTGAGACACTTGTTTCCTCCTCTGTATCATAGCTTTAATTTGTTATGAAAAAACAAAAAAAGAAGGGCGGTAAGGGAGTACTATATTATAATTTGCAGCAGTCATCTTGCCTTTGAATGTAGCACAAAATTACTGAGTCCTTGTGTCATCATAATTTTGGGTTTAGTATGGCCTTAGGAAGCTGATCTCATTACAGAGTTTTCTCTACTAACTGGTTACTCTTCCAGTCCCTATAGAGAACGTTATTTATGCCTCCTGAATGTAATTGTCACATCATTGAGTTTATGCTTTCGAAGTCTACCATATGTCTCATGCTCTTGTTCAAAGGAAGTCTATCAACCTTCATCTGCCACTCCTTAGAAATATTGACTTTGCATGTTGGCCATACCCTCAATTTGTCTCGGAATCGCATGATACTATATTCTTATCATTCAACCTAGCCCTACTTTCATCATTGGTAGGTCACCTTGAACCCAAAAATCGACATTTCATCATTGGTCGTTGATTGGGTGGTTTCGCTTGTGTTTGACAGTAAGACATATATTCACACTTTCGGATTCATGCAGTGTCTTGGATACCATTAGCCTTATTGGTGGTTTCCTCTCCTTTCTTATAAGTTTTTCATCATTGGATGTTATTCAGAGGGTCTTTTTCATATACCACTTGCATTTGGTACACACAAAATACGCACAGGGTCATTGGTTCTTGAACATGTTTTTCATATGATCTCCACCAAATTGTGAAGCTCCTTCTTTGTTCCTCATGTTGACTGATGAGAGATTCCTTAATGCTCTCCTTTCAGTGGGTCTCTTTCCATTGACTTCAGCTCATTTATTATGGATATGAGACCTAAAGTTTTATGAGTACCTTGAGCCTTCCAGTCATTAGTGGAAGTCTCTCTTGCCATTGACAGATGGGAATACATCAATGTCTCCTGATCAATGCATTTCTCAAGTGTTTAACACTAAATCCTTTATTCACACTTGTAGAAATGTACTCGTTCCCTTGATACCTACTTTCATTATTGGTAGGTTATCCCGCGTTTGTTAATGGTATACCTCAATGACCGGTAATCAAACGATGTCTCATTATGTTCGAACTCAACTCCTTTATTCACATGATGTTGACTTGCACCTTGGCACATAATGTAGAAGACTTGAAGACATCACTATGTTGTCGCAACTTTCTTGAGATGTTGCTTCCGTTTCATTGGAACAACACCTGTTCAACTATAGTAATCATGGGAGATCATATTGTACTCCTTTGTATACAGGTATCTTCATATTGGTTTTGAGACGGGTTTCACTGGGCCTTGTTCGTGGCTATAAAAACTTTGGCATATAACTACACTTGTATTTGCCTATTCATGGCCATAAGCATTTGATTGTTATATTTTCCACATGGATCTGCATTGTATTCTTGGCAGTCATGTATGCAAAGTCAGTACAGAATGTAATAATAAATCAAGTTAATCCAACTAGTTCTCTACCACTCCACTCTTGTGTTATTTATAATGTATTTCATCCATCATAGATACTCCTCTGATCTCACACATTAGGGGGAATCTGTTATAGCAAGATTTGTCTCACCATTTCTATCTTTCACAGAGGGCCTTTTTCCATTTCCCTATGCAAGCGTATTATCTCTTTTTGATGAATCGAGAGCTAAAAATAAACATTTTTTCCACATATATGTGCCCTATCAGCTATGCAACATGCGTATACATAGGCTTCTCCAATATAGCCCATGTACATTGGGATTTGTGCCAAAAAATATAAAATGGATTCAAGTTTCCATGTCATGACAAGAGATCTCTGATCCTTGGCCTTCCATATACTAGAAACGTTCCGACTCGGCCCTTCAGTTGCATTTTGAAGGCTATAAGAACACAATTTCAATCTATGGAAAAGAGGAGAAAGAATTCAACTTTGAGAGAAAAGTTACTCTGGAGAAATTACTTCATATTGAGTCTGCATCCCTTTCTCCCTTTGGTCTAAACAAAGTGTTTACCCCCCAAGCTATTTCCTTATTGTTGAGAGAACCTTATTATCTCTCTCATTCGAGCTTGCCTTTGGTGGAGGAGTGAAGTGGTGTAGGCCTAGTTGTAAGGAACTTGGTTTCTTGGTTTTGAACCGTACCAACATGAAAGTCTGCAATGTTGTAACTTTTGCTGATCAATTATTAATAGAAATACTCCTTTCCCATCCTATTGGTATTGTGAAAATATTTGATTATTATCCATGAGCATGTTTGTAATGTTTATTAATGGATTATGTTATCTGATGTGCTAATCCCTTTTATATTATCACTATATACCTTCTCTATTTGTTTGTTAAGAACTTTTTGCAGGTATAAATCTTTGGGTCGAAGTTATCAATGGTGGAACATCATCGAACATTGGATCGAGGTAGGCCTCTATCTTGTCCTGCACATTAGTTTATATAACATATGATGGAATTGAGTTGATTTATGCAGTCATACCTATCTGTTGTGGTTTACCCTTGGCCATAAAGAGTTTTTCCCTTGTAACAATGAGGAAAAATGTCGACATGGCCGAAGGGGAGGAGTGGACCAAGGATTTCCTTATGGGTACCCTCGCAAGCAATCAGGAGTCCCATCATTACATTATGGTAACCAATTTTTTAACCAAACATTTCAGAAAGTAAATAAACCAGAATAACCTGTTAAGAGATTAACAACCAGAGTGCTAAAAAGTCCGCACAGTACAATGCATGTCGAACAAAGACATTCTATTACTCTCTAAATGCTACCTCAATACTCTACTTATGCTAAAGGGAAATGCAATAAGAAAGTTTCAAATCATAGAAACAAGAACCGAGAACTTATAACAAATTACTTGAATCAAGTCCGAACTATTTACACACACTGACATCATATAACTATTATGGTCCCTGCCCAAAGTATGAACAATATATTTAGACTTAGGGTAACGATCCTGGTACAAACATATAATTGATAGGGTAACTAAGAGACCTCACAACAATCCACAGGAAAAGGGTTGCGATTATACATCGCATAACATGATTCTCACAATGGGTCTTTACGAACAAGGAATGATCTTGTTCCTTAATAAAAAGAGTAATATTAATGTTGGCTAGATTTGACTCGATTTATCACTAGACCTGAATTATATATCTAAGAATCAGGAACCAATGGTTTGGAATTTTTAAGAATTACAGAACTGTAGCTTTCCACAAAAATCACTATTGTAAACATCCAATAGGAATGAAAATCGAAAAACCCTATTGCAAGAGAAATACTCACTTCCAAACAGAATGAAATCACTTCCTTAATTAAAAAAAATCCAGAAAAAATATGGGGTATTTTTCCTTATATTTCTCTATCACATAGGAGGAATCCATAATTACCATTGAAATACAGATTAAGAGAACCCACGACTTTTTCAGACAGTTATCGAAATTACAGGAAGGCATCAAATATTTAAAGTCATGGAAGAATCAAGCTAGGGTTATAACCTCTACCAAACATAATGAAAATTCAAACACATAGTACAAGACTTTGAAATATAGTAACCCTCTGTTTCTTGTTGGGTTATTAACAAAAAACAAAAGTTCCTACGAAGTTTCATAGAGATACAAAGCTATATCGCAGGATATAAGTAATGGGGACCCAATACAGGGAATAACAATGAACGGAAATAAAGCCTAATCTTGAATAACCTGTAACAATCTTTAAAACCCCAATGCATGACCAAAGATGTTGGAAAGAGAAAAAGAAACAGATTTTGACTCGTGCGCACTATGTAAATATAAAATCACAGAGAAAACTCAGAGAAAAATGATAGAGAGTTGTTTACCTGGTTCAGGGTAGCATCCAACCGGTAATCACCTATCCTTTTATTCAGTCCCATGATGAGCCCAACTTCACAATTTGTATCATGTTCACCAAGCCGTTTATCATAGGGTAGCACTGGAGCATTTTCGCCGAAAGATAGATCCAAAGAAAATGAAGCAATAACCTAGAGACCCTTCTCGAAAAACTAAGTAATAGCAATGGTTATGAATCATGTACCATGCCTTGTGACAAGAGGGAGGTGGAATGAATTGCATTGGACATGGTGGCTGAACGTTAGCCCTCAAGAGGTACCCTTGCAGGTCACCATTAATAAGACTAGACAAAGGTTTAATTCAGGTCTAACAAATACTTAATTTCGAATTCATACCAAGCTATTGTAAGGAAGGAGAACTCAGTTAGGGCACGATATACATGGTTTTCAACCCCAATACCTCGTTCAGTTAAGGTATGAATATATGTTTGTTAACATTAAATGAATTCAAAAGGATGATTGTTATCATTGGGCCCCTCAATGATGCTCAATCATTAAGAAATTGCAATATTGTGTTAATAATGATCGTAAGTTTAACCATGAATAGTGATGGGTGTTATATATGCACTAAAAACACACTAAAAACCCTCAATTAAATTGTCAACACGGGGTAAGCAAACTTAGAGTTGTCGCAAAAGATATGCCAAAGGTAGAAGGACTGGTAGTAGTATAGTCTAACTAAGGAAGGTAGCTATCTAAGGCTAATCTACTCAAGAAAACTTATCTAATGAGAAATCCCTGCTAAGCAAATTGAAACTAAATTACTTTTGGGCCAAGGATCGATGGATAGATCTAAGAAATAAATTTAAAACCCTAAATGAAGCAAACTAGTTCAAAACAATAAGCAAAAGAACCTATTTAAGCATAATAAACAAATGGAAAAAAAAAACTTCTTTAACTTTCCAACCTATATTCAATGAGTAACTACCCTATGAAAGAAAATAAATAAACAAGCAAGAAAAGACACCTAACTAACCTACTAAAGCAAGTAAACAAATAAGCAAAGACAACTATCTAACCTACTTAAGCAATAGACAAGTAAGATAAGATAACTAACTAACCTATTAAAGCAAGTAGGCAAATAAACAAAGACAACTAACTAACTTACTAAAGAAAATAGACAACTAACTACTGCAAGAAATCAAATTAAA
Organism: Picea engelmannii; assembly: GCA_009831015.1. Lineage (NCBI taxonomy): Eukaryota > Viridiplantae > Streptophyta > Pinopsida > Pinales > Pinaceae > Picea > Picea engelmannii. The sequence continues at coordinate 19,135 of ML844644.1, read as the reverse complement.
ACTTCTCATTGAACAACTATCTATACTAAGAGGCAAGTGGACTAAATTCTTAATTCAAAACTATTTCTAATTCATGAAAGGAAATCTATTTTATTGAAAGAAAGAAAGACTAGCAACTAACCTTTAATCTATGATAAGCAAATTGTCCTCTAACCTATCAAAGAAACAGACTATCTATCCTACAACAGCAACAAAACCATTTCCTAAGCTATGAAAGAAAGAAGCTATATCTTATGAGCTATGAAAGCAGGAAAACTATCTTTTTAACCTATGAAAGCAAGAAAACTATTTCTTAATCTATGAAAGAAATAAAACTATCCTTTAACCTATGAAAACAGGAAAACTATATTTTAACCTATGAAAAACTCAAATATAATGCTGGTGGTTATGTGAATGTATTCGGTGTCGGACGATATCTCGATGACACTTGATAACAAAGAAAAATTCAAGCAGTATAAGCTCAATACTGATGTCAATAGTAAAGTGAAAGGTATGGATTAAACAATCTACTGAGAATTTAGCCATGATAAAAGCAATCATCAATTGTTATGACCCTAAAATGCACCATACAGGTTTACCTGGCATCAGGCCAACTCATGCCTCTTCCTAGCCAAAGCTATGCTGAGTAACTCCTCAAAAACCACTCAAAACAAGCAACCCGCGCCCTAACTTCTCACTGGGCGCGGGCATCCGC
>ML844644.1:0-13050 GCA_009831015.1 Picea engelmannii | reverse complement strand
CTTAGTGATTGTCCCTATGTAAGGGGGTATTTAAGAGGACATGGCCTATCTAAAGATATTATCTAATCAAGCTATTTAGTGTGTAGTGGATGGTACCATTGAGAAAGAACATAAAGGTATCTCTAGGCTCAACTCGCTTTCTTATTTTGTAGTTATTGTGATTTTTCCATGACTAACCACTAATCAAACCTACTTGTTACTCTGTAATAAAAATACTTTACTTACTTACTCAAGTTTCCTGGGAAAATTTTATGAGAGACCTCTAAGCTTGATGGTTACGGTATCATTTCCTTATATAATGGTGAAGATTTTCAAGAGCAATTTCTTTTTAAAATGCCTTAAGAACAAGAAGATGAAAATCTTTGAAAAAACATGGCTAACTACAAAAAGTAATCTTTCATTTGATTCTTAGAAGACAACAAGGTTCAAGTGTAACAATTTTTTTGAAGAAAATCCTTCTTTTATATTTCCTTGGAATTGTCTACCCTTGGAGATATAAAGACCTACAGAGATCTCTGAAACTGTTTGCAAAAACCACACTCTAAAATATAATAAACTAAGGATATCAATGAGATCAAGTCATAGGAACATCTATCTCATAGTTCTTTTATTAAAATAAAATGTAAAATGAGGCTGCGTTAGACTCTAAGCTAAACTAACAACATGCAACTTTTATTTACTATCATACCCTACCAAAAAACAAAGGGAAAATATTTATTCAAGTGTAATAACTCTTCCAATTTAACCATGTGTAGAGCAATATAAGAAACATACTCATATCCATATATGAAAAATTTATCGCAGTGATTACCTGGATATGAAAAACCAACCAACCTACTTGTTTGGGCATCAAAAGGTGTTGAAGAATAGAATAGTATTGTGGTCTGATGACCTCTTGAAACCAAATTTCAATGTAATATTGATGTTCATCAACAATAATTTCTATGACCTCCTTCATCATGCTATCCAGATCCTCTTCTTTTGGATGACTGATTTCTGAAGTACATAAAGGATCTGCTAAGATGGATGTTGAAAACTCCTCAATATTAGGTCTTAATGATTTCTCTTCATTGGATGTAGTCCATAGTTTTTCATATTCCTTCACATTTTGGCAAGGAAAATCATTTTTTATCTCATAGGACCTTGATTCTTCTAATATTTATGGAGAGGTAGATAAGTTCCTGACTATTGTCAAGATGTGTTCTTCATGAAAAGAAGAGATCCCCGTTGTTTCTAGTATTTGAGAGAGTTCTTCCAAACTAATGGTCACCTTCGAATTCATCTTGTCATTTGATAAAAATTGGTTCACACAGATATGATATCCACAAGGTTAGGATCTCCTGATGGTGCTAAGAAAACAAAGGTTGTATTGTTTGGTTCTGCGGAAGGCTCGAGGGATATTTCCTCCTAACCCACTATTACTGATGCTTCAATTTCTTGTTCTATAGTGCTCCTTGTTTTAGTCTTTTTCAGAGACTGCTTTAGCTCTTTGGTTTGAGCTAGCTCCTATTTTTCGGTATTGTTCTGCGGAGATTGTGAGTGAAATGTTCCTTCGCCCAAAAAGTTTGGAAGGAACCTTGGTTGTAAGGTCTAATTCAGATTTAACGTATCTACCTTTTGGGTCTCTAGGTCTATTCATTAAAGTAAACAAAAACAAAATGAAAATCTATCATTCGGTTTGGAGGAACCTGCTATAGTAGATAGGAAGGTTCTTACCTCTCCTATTAAAGTTTCCTCACCACCAATCTAATGATAAAGTCTAGGAATGATCTATTTCCTAACTACTTCTTACCTTAAGACAACTCCTCGACAACGGTGCCAAAAATGATGGGTGTTATATATGCACTAAAAACCCTCAATTAAATTGTCAACTTGGGGTAAGTAAACTTAGAGTTGTAGCAAAATATATGCCAAAGGTAGAAGAGTTGGTAGTAGTATAGTCTAACTAAGGAAGGTAGCTATCTAAGGTTAATCTACTCAAGCAAACCTACCTAATGAGAAAACCCTACTAGGCAAATTCTAACTATGTAACCTAAGTACTTTACTACCAAGGATTGATGGATAGTTCTAAGAAAGCAAGTAAAAACCCTACTTGAAGCAAAGTAGTTCATAACAATAATAAAAAGCAACTATGTAAGCATAATAAACAAATGACAAAAGCAAAGTTCTTTAACATGCCAACCTATATTCAATGATTAACTATCCTATGAAAGAAAATAAATAAACAGGCAAGCAAAGACACCTAACTAACCCACTAAAGCAAGTGAGCAAGTAAACAGGTAAGCAAAGAAAACTATATAACCTACTAAAGAAACATACAAGTAAGAAAGGACAACTAACTAACCTACTAAAGCAAATAGACAACTAACTACTGCAAGCAATCAAATTAAAACTTCTCATTGAACAACTATCTAGCCTGAGAGGCAAGTGGACTAAATTCTTAATTCAAAACTATTTCTAATTCATGAAAGGAAATATATTTTATTGAAAGAAAGAAAGACTAGCAACTAACCTTTAATCTATGATACGCAAATTGTTCTTTAACCTATCGAAGCAAAAGACCATCTATCTTACAACAACAATAAAACTATTTCCTAAGCTATGAAAGCAAGAAACTATATCTTCTGAGCTATGAAAGTAGGAAAACTATCTTTTTAACCTATGAAAGCAAGAAAACTATTTCTTAATCTATGAAAGTAAGAAAACTATCCTTTAACCTATGAAAACAGGAAAACTATATTTTAACCTATGAAAAACACAAATATAATGTTGGTGGTTGTGTGAATGTCTTCGGTGTCAGGTGATATCTCGATGGCACTTGGCAACAAAGGATAATTCAAGCAGTATAAGCTCAATACTAATCTCAATAGAATAGTGAAAGGTATGGATTAAACAATCTACTAAGAATTTAGCCATGACAAAAGAAATCATCAATTACCCTGCATATTCATTTATTAACCATCAACGATATAACGAGATCATCATTTTACTTCTATACTATGTAAGCAAAACTAGATTCAACCATTAACTAAGAAATATAATTGCAATTTAATTCTAGGAAAGGAAATTACATAAATTGAAACTATGATACATATCTTCTAACAATTCAAAGTTCAAACTACAATAATAAAATGGTTAAAAATAGAAATTAAAACATGACATTAAAAAGTAAACTAACAACGACATTAAGCAACAACTAGCTAAGACAATTCTACATAAGAATGAAACAAGTAAGCTATAATTAAAAACTGAAATTGATCCTATCCATCCATCAAATCCTTGTCAAAGAAAGCTCAAATAAAAACTATGTTCTATTCTAATTAAAACTTTGTTTTAGACTTGATTCTAAAATCATAAATAAAGACATAATCTAATATCTAACTACACATGGGGTTAGTCTAGGGATCTGCAGATTTGTTCCTAACTACAAGATTAATGCATGCTAACACAATTCATCATACTAACCTGCAAAAGAGAGTCAAAGGAATTAAATTATAACAACAAACTAATTTACATAATAAAAATGCATGTATAGGAAAATAAAGAGAACTGGAAAACTATGAAATGCATAAACAAACAAAAAGATAGTTACCAAACTGCTAGTCGGAACCCCAGCAAGTCGTGGTCACTTTCTAAAAGCACACCATGCACTAAAAAAGATGAACTCATCATAAAAACTCAAAAACATAGTTCTTGTACAATCTGGCAATATAAAATGGCAAGACAGAGGAAAAATGTATTTTTACCTATCACACTGATGCTTCTGCTACTTAAAAACTATCTAACCACCTTAGTGGTATTTATAATGTTTACAAACCAAGTGGTTGACCACAGGAGGGTTGAGCCACTTATAAATTCAGCAATTTGCATTAAATGATGTCGTAATTGATAAAACAGAGCAAGCCAATAATCACTCAGTTGAGCAACCAAAACTGAGTTGTCGAGAGCTCAGTAGCTGAAGGGGGCAAGCATGAACAAAACCCATGTTCCCGATTCGCCCATCACTAGCCGCCAATACCATAACCGCCAAGTCTCCCTCCATTTTTGTACAATATGAAGTGCTAGACAAAGTGTCCGATCGAGTACCGAAACGAGTGCTGGAAGGAGTGTCTGACTGAGTGTCGGAAGTAGAAACATGGTGTGTTTTTTCCCTGTAACACCAGAAAATTGTGAATTATCTCTTGTTAATCATAAAACATGATGAATTATACCCAATAATGACATTAAACATGAATCAAATGTACCTTGTGGAGATCATACCATTTTAACATAAAATTCTTCAAAATGCTCCTTCAAGATATGAAAAATACATACATACATGCGGAAAAAGTGTATAATAACCATCATAAAAGTGATCATATCCCGAGCGCAACATTACCCCCACACGTAATATTTTGTAGGTCCCACTGTGACGTAGTGAGAAAAATCACGACCGTACCCCCGTCACGCTCTCCTGCTCATAGGATCGCTCTAATCCTCCTCTTCGAGCTTAAGTGGCTCTTTAGATCCTTTGGTGGAATCTTCTGCTAAACATGACCTAGTCCACAGATCCTTTCTTGCTCCCTCACGGCCTCTGCATGAATAGTGAACATTTTCCCCACAGGAAACTGTTATCGAACTTCGGGGTTTCAGCCTTTCCACAGTCGAAAGATCCTCACTTGTCCAATCCCCGATTACCGATGAGCTCCTCTTCACCTTATCCCCTACCGGCTATGCTGCTGGTCTACGTGACCTACCTTCATGTGACCACAGTCCTAGATCCTATCGGGGTTTCGGGCTTTTCGATGTCGAAACACAATGGTCCTTAGGACTCGCGATTCTCCGATCCCCGATATGCCTCTAACGCATTAGCCCTTCAGACTACGCCCTGGTCCACGTGACCATTACCCCGTGACGTTAGTCTTGCTACTCTGTCGGAGTTTTGGGGTTTTCAATACCACGATGCGCCTGTCCACGGGACTCGTGATCCTCCGAATCCCAATGTGCCTTCCTTGTCAGATCTAGTCCCTCCTAACTATATCATGGTCCACGTGACCACTACCCATGACCATGGCTATAACTCCCATCGGGGTTTCAGGGTTTGCGATGTCAAAATATAATCACCTACAAGACTCACGATTCCCTGATTCCAGACGTGCTTTATCTTTAGCTAGCCCTCCTGGCTACAACTCCTGGCCAATGTGACCATCACCCGTGACCACAACCTTACCCCATCGGGGTTTCAAGGTTTGCTATGCCAAGATGCATACTCCTACTAGATTCCCGATCCCTCAAATCCTGATCCCCCGTCGTGTTGACAGTTGGCCTCCACTATTGTTCTGTCCTCCTCCTTTGCTGTTCTGACAGCTGGCCCCCACTAATCGGGGTTTCACGTATTGCGATTTCGAAATGCATGAACCACTCGTCTACGGGATCCCCTATATCTCGATGGCTTCAACTCCGATGGACACTTCCCTGTTAGGACTTTTTCCGATGGTGCTAGATGGTTACCACACGTCCTCCTCAATTGGACGGTCCCGATTATGTCGGGATTTCGTGGCTTTCGATGTCCTGGCCCCCTCGACCTCAGGAATGCTGATTTCCTGATGCGCCAAAATGCTGATGGCGCTCAATCTCTGCCACGTGTCCCTTCTAGATGGACGGCTCAGATTCTTTCACTGATTTGGGATTTCTGATGTCCCAATTATTACGACCTCAAGAACTCTGATTTCCCGATGGTTGATATCCCAATGAATCCACCTCTGATCGAGACTTCTCCTCCTGGGTTTTGAGGTTAACTCCCTCATAGCTTCTGCAGATCCAACAAATGGCTGCGATCTGATCCAAGATCTGACGGCTCAGATCAATTCTCCTGTGCGCGCTTCTCCTAGGCGCTCCCTGGACATAGAATTTCAATGGTCCAAAATCTATCAGCCCATCCGACGGTAGCTATGCTCCCTCGAGCTTCTGCACTTCCTTCCCAACACTTGGAAGAAATTCAATTCTTTCAAGGCCTAAAACTTTATCATCTTTCTCCAACGGGCTCCCGAACCTTGAGCTTCACCATGCGTGTACAAACGCTTACTCCTCCTGATCTTTTCTTCTCCTTTCGAATCCTCAAAGGATTCTTCAACTTCTGCGCCACTGCAGAGTCTCTCACACATAAAGTTCTATCCTTTCTGAGATTAAAAAAACACTCAGATCCCTTGAGAGGGTTTTATCTTTCTTCTCCCACAAATGGAGAAATTCCTCAAATGGACTCTTCCTTTGATTTACAAAACTCAAAGAGTTCCCTTCCTTCCTATGCCTGCCTGCACATAGACTCGATGCCCTCTTGGCAGAGTTTCCTTCTCCACAGAACTTTCAACAGTTCTATCTTTTCCCTCTTTGCACTCCTTGCACTCGCTCAATGCCCTCCTGGCAGAGCTATTAGAATCCTTAGTGATTCTGGTCCTCTTAAGAACTCACAACAGAGTTCTTCCCCAACGCAACCCATGCGTATGCTCAATGCCCACTTGGAAAATCTCTACAGAATTCACAGCAGAATTCTGTTTGCAACTATGTCTCCTCCCACACAGTATTGCCTCCAAGGTATTCAACAACCTTGAGGTCTTCCTTCTGAGTTGTTGACTTCAGTCCTGTGCTGCAACACATCTTTGTCTGATTCCATAGAGTTCAGAAGTGCATCCTCTGTGCACAGCTCTCAGAACCCACAACGTTCTATCACACCCTCCTAGTGTGAAGCCTCAAAGACCTTCAACCTGAAATCAAACACACTCCTGCAAATGTACTAACACACACACATTCACAGCATATAAAAGAACACACATAGACATCCATTCAACACAGAAATGCAGGAAAACTACTTTGTTATATTAACAATGGCAAATTCCTGTAATTACAATGGTGTTCCTGAGCTCTCTCTGTATCTTCTCTTCTCTACCACCTAACTCATCTCTCTAACTCCCAAAATGAGATCTCAAAATCTCTTTTACCTGAGGGGCTCATCGAGCGCTTCCCTCTAGGTCTACCTACCCTATTGAAGTACCATAAACGGTTGTCTAGTCCAACATCTGGATCTAGATCTCAGTCGATATAGCATTAAAGCCAATCTACCTAACGCCTGCTCAAAGGCATGGATTTCATGGATCACCAACCTAAGCATTTAAATTACATTCATTTCAAATTTAAAATAAGGTTTCACCCCTCTCTTTCAATGTTTGAAATGCATGTGCATCGATGACTGGCTAGCTGGCTGCTGACGTGGAGCAATGCTCTTGCATCATACTCCACAACTGCAAAAATCATGAGCTCCTGCTCATGAGCTTCCCCTCTGAGTTGTTGGAAATCCTCCTGGATCCCAAATAAATATCTGGAGCTATCCATTTGCTCCATCTTCTTGGTACTGCTGCTACCTCTACTGCACTGCTTCCTTTCTGCCCAGCCTCTCCTCGCTCGCAGTCTCTGCTGACCTCAACATCAGCTCCATAATCTCCTTGATCACTGCATCCAGTTACTCCCATGACTGGTCCTATTCATGCAGTCTCCTCAGCTGCAAAAATTTTTGGCCATTGGGTAGATCATCATGATCTCCCATGCCTCCTTCATATATTTCCAACTTCACCTATTGGATGTGCATGCCTTGCACTTTTACCCTCTCTTCCAGGGCTTCAATTTGATCCCACAGATCAGCAAAGCAAATGATGTCTTTTTCTTCTTTTTCTTCTGCTGCTACTGCAAACTCCCACGTTGCAGTCTCTTCAGCTTCATTGTTGAATGCGTTGAGCCATTCCTCGGAATGCTCACTCTCTTCTTCCGCTTCTGCTTCTTTAGCTATCAGCTTCAATGCTACAACTCTTTTAGCTTTGTTGCTGACTATGTTGAGACATTCCTCCGAATTCTCATTCTCCTCTTCGTTTGCTTCTACTTGTGCTTGGGAAGTTTCAAACACCTGCTCCAATTCTTCTTCTTTTCTGATAGTCATCGTCATCTCCAATGCTACAACGCTCTCAGCTCGCTGGCTGAAATCATTGAGTCATTCCTCAAAACGCTCATTCTTCTCTTCATCCGCTTGGGAAGTCTTAAATGTCTGCTCCAATTTCCTTTTCACAGTCACAACTGATTGTTCCCCTGCGGTTGTTGTATCATCTGTAACATAATTTTTTGCCTCCTCCTAGGCACATGGTAGGAATACTCCAATTCCCCCAATCATCGGAACATCATTCTGATCTTCCTCCTCTTCTATCGGCTGCACACGCTGATCCAAATTCATCTATGAGCCCACTTGCTTTGTCAGCCCCCCTGGTTGATTAAAATTCACCTTCTCATCCCTTTCCACCTAGCAATATGGGATGTCTCTGCTGACCTCCTGGTAGACTATGAGATCAACCGGTCCCAACTTCATCATCACTCCTTGCTGAATTGAGCTCTCCTCCGAGTCCATGAGACCTTCAGCTGATCTCAACTCGTTTCCCTCTTGGAAATATGGTATTTCTTCTTCTCTGCCCTCCTGGCAGTCTTTGAGATCATCAGTCGATCTCATTTCATCCTCCTCATCATCATCGAGACCTCTCCCAGTCTCCGGTTTGCATGTCTCAACCGTCCTATTAACAGTCTCCGCTGTCTTCTGACCATCAACTCCTTGATTGGTCACTTTTCTTTTGGCATCTTTCATGGGCCATTTGGTAAGCATCCTCCACCATTTGGATGGTTGCATCAGAGATCGGGGATCGATGATTCAATTTGCTAGAACATCGCAGGTGTCAAATCCCTGATAGAAGGAACCCCGATAGAAGGAGGGAATTCCTTGAAGGGATTTCTTTGGGTGAAGTATTTCCCGACAGGGAAATAGAAGAACTTCAAGTTCTTCGGGCTGAGAAAGGAGAAAGATCCTGTGAGCGGACATGACCTGGGAGGGTGTGCCTGCGTCACACTACAAACAAAACAAAATTACCCCTCATTACTAAGCTTTCTGAGGAGGATAAAATTTGAAAGCTTCTCCTTCTTGCCATGAAGACTTTTCCTTATGCCTCTCATGTTGCTTCAGTTGTGCTCTGAGGCTGCAGTTGGACTTCAACAAGCTTCTTGGATTCTTGTTCTGGTAAAGAAATAGCTTGTATAGGAGGGTTTGGATTCCTTGGAGAGTGGTTTTTGTATCGATAAATAGTCCTTAGATATGATGTCTTTTTTCTAACTTTGATTGTCAAGTGAGGGTTTACAAATTGATAAATGAATGCATCCCAAGCTTGCCCTTGTTTTTTCGAATTTAGCTAAAATAAGAAGTTTGATAAGGCCATGGTGAAAGAGGCAATTGTGGGGGTTGGTTAAATTATTCCTCACTTGAGAGGACATCTTATCCAAGATCTTTAAAAGTTACAAGGGAAAATTCAATTGTTTATTGAAAGTGGGCAAACAATCGAAAATGGAAAGCTTAAAAAAATAGAGTATCTAGCTTCACTATGTCAAAAAGACATTGAAGGTGCCATTGCAACAAGACTTGAAAAGGACCGAGAGTATTGTCTTGGAAGAGTCAATGAACACCTGGAGATGCTCCTGAAAAAGGCCAACATGGACATGAAGCTTTAGAGACACATGTCCAGGAACTACTTCATCAGGAAAAGTCAAAAAAAGTGTTCTACAAGACCACGCTGTTATTTTGACTCTCTTTTTTGTCATCATTTTAAAAAGATGTTTTTGATCACATAAAGATGAATTTTGGAAAACCAAAGGAGGTTATTTCTAATGACATACCAAATCACAATAAACTGTTTCAATTTTTACACAGGTATCATATATTGGGAGATATGCAACTTTCTTGGAGACCTATTTCAGAAAATAAAATTTTCCAATTTAATTTCATTTTTTAATCATTATTTTCAAAACAGGTTTTTGGCCAAATAAAGATGAATTTTGGAAAACCAAAGGAGTTTTTTTATAAGGACATACCAAATAATAATAATCTCCTTCACTTTTTACACAGGTAGCATATAGTGGGAGATATTAAACTTTCTTAGAGGCCCATCTCAGAAAATCAAATTCTCCAATTTAATTTCCTATTTTAGTCATTATGTTTTGGCACATATTACAAGAACATGAGAATTAATTTCAAAAAACTAAGAGATTTTTAACTTAAGAACAACCTTATCTACAAAAACCTCTCATATTTTTGTAAAATGGGTTATGTTTAAAAATTTATATCCCCATCTTTGACCCCTATTTTTCTGTTGTGCTTCTATCCCAGTTGTTGCGCTTTTGGACAATTTGTTTTCAAATCAATTGTGAAGGGGTTATATCTATATATTTTTTCTTGGATTAGTGACTACAGAGTGTAGAGTACATATTCAGATTTCTATTCATAAATTTTTCATTAAATAACTCATCGAGGTAGGAATTCCAAACTTGTTTCTCTTCTGCTACAATTTGTTGCCACCTCCATGCTTTCCTATGATTGTTTCAAAGTTATTTGCACTGTTTTTGATGAAACTATCATGTTATAATACAACTTCTTCTTATGAATGGATTCATGATCTTATTCCCATGTTGAAATCGTTGCATCTACCATATACGCAATGACAAATCCTAAATGCTACTAAGTATAGCTACCTTGCTCCATTCTATTTTTTCAACTCATCTTTTGGAAACCTTGGCCTAGCTCCCTAGACCTAGATTCTAATCTAGAAAACTCCAAATCAAAACCATACCAACCTAAATACCCAGCCTTATATAGAGCCACTTAATATTGTTCCTCTATTCATAGGTGTATAACACAAATCTGTACTAATTTCAACAATGTGTTATTGATCTATAATTGTCACAAAGAACCAGTTAAGGATACAAAGTCTTCTATAGCATACACATAAAAATTCACAGTAAGCTCAGAACACACAATGGTGTCAGCAATATAAAATCTAGCATACCAATACAAACAACTATTGATATAATATCCCAAGACATTGTAAAAAGACAATATGATAGAATTCTGACAGAAATCCTACATCCTCTTCTCATGGTTTTTTCTATACAAATGGGAAATACTTAGCATTTTTTTTTCAGCTCAGGAAACTCCCCCTAGACCGAAGATATGACATGTCCTTGTTCCATGAATTAGCAATAGGTATTTACTATTTTGAGTGGGGGGTTAGATTAGCTCCTGTTTTATCCACTCTTTGGAGTATCCCTTAGCTCCAAACATGTTTTGAAATTCAGGATTGGAAACCCTGTTATAGCTTGCTCTTGGAAAATCGTGGTATTTAAACCAGCAGTCTCCAACTCTTGCGAGCTTTATGGATGAGGAAATTGATTCCTCAAAGACCATGAATATAATGAATATGAGCATAGGGAATATAAGAGTGTTCCATTATTGTTTTTTTTGCCATCATGCTCACACAATCCATTCCTCTATCTCACATTTTATAAGGCATGTAATGAATACTTTGTAACGACAATAAGACAGTTAAGTGGTTTGATAAGGAGATGTACAACAGTTTATAACACACATGGAATTAGCATTTCAAAAATAAAATGACCACTGATGTAATAACATATATCATGAAAACAATACACATAAATTTTTACAAAGATGTACTTATTTTAGGCAATGTTATCATTTTTCAACCCATGAACCCCTACCCCACACCTAAGTATTATGACACCTCACAATAAAAAATATAGGAAACTAGTTGGTTTGCCCAATAGCTGAAGATTTACAGCTTGCTAAGTGTAGAGATAAATTTCACAGATTGGTTTGACGAGACGGTTAAATGATGGCCCCACCTATAGGATAAGAGATCCTATATATAGATAAGGAGAGGTAGGCAAGAGAGTTTCAATATAGTCTTAGAGTTATTTCCCAATGGAAAGTTTATGGAGTTTATTAACTTTAGATTAACCATATATACTTCATGTCATATTTTTCTGCAAGTAATGTCATATATCAGGACAAGTTTAAATTTATTATTTCTTTTTGTTAGATTACCATCCTCGCTAGGTAGAATGCCCCGCTACCAGCAAGCATGTTCAGTACTCTTATGGTTTTACGTAGTCATACCACAGGTCGATACCCACTGCTAGCAGACCTCTTCAGTATCCTAATGGGTTAGCCTCTTACACCCTCAGATACTGGCCCTCCAACGTTTAATATTTTAGTATAATATTTATTTATGCAAGAAGATGGGGTGACAACTTTGAAATCAACTTTTTCTTTCTTTTTTTCTCAATGATGGTGGCAATAATGTTAGAGGATGACTTTCCGTTATATTACTTAGTGATTGTCCCTATGTAAGGGGGTACTTAAGAGGACATGGCCTATCTAAACATATTATATAATCAAGCTATTTAGTGTGTAGTGGATGGTACCATTGAGAAAGAACATAAAGGTATCTCTAGGCTCAACTCACTTTCTTCTTTTGTAGTTATTGTTATTTTTCCATGACTAACCACTAATCAAACCTACTTGTTACTCTTTAATAAAGATACTTTACTTACTTACTCAGGTTTCTTGGGAAAATTTTATGAGAGACCACTAAGCTTGATGGTTACGGTATCACTTCCTTATATAATGGTGAAGATTTTCAAGAGCAATTTCTTTTTAAAATGCCTTAAGAAAAATAAGATGAAAATCTTTGCAAAAACATGGCTAACTACAAAAATTCATTACTCATTTGATTCTTAGAAGACAACAAGGTTCAAGTGTAGCAATGTTTTTGAAGAAAATCCTTCTTTTATATTTCCTTGGAATTGTCTACCCTTGGTGATATAAAAATCTATAGAGATCTCTGAAAATATTTGCAAAAACCACACTCTAAAATATAATAAACTAAGGAGATCAATGAGATCAAGTCATAGGAACATCTATCTCATAGTTATTTTATTAAAAGAAAATGTAAAATGAGGCTACATCAGACTCTAAGCTAAACTAACAACATGCAACTTTTATTTACTATCATACCCTACCTAAAAACAATGGGAAAATATTTATTCAAGTGTAAGAACTCTTCCAATTTAACCATGTGTGGAGCAAGATAAGAAACATACTCATATCCATATATGAAAAATTTATCGCAGTGATTACCT
>ML844641.1:29773-67086 GCA_009831015.1 Picea engelmannii | reverse complement strand
CGCAAGTTTTTGAATTTTTAAATTTTCCCTTGAAGTTGATGCGCAAACATAAATGAGATCATTTAATTTGGTGCCTTGGGAGAAATGTAATCAGACCTCGAGCCATACGCTCTCGTCTGAAATAGGAAGAGGCATTTATAGTAGTAGTTGCAGGTAGATAGAATTGAATTCTTAGATTAGATAGTTCTAGAAGGAGGAGGGAAAACTGAATATAGACACCCTCATTTGTATCATTGTAACAATTAGCAACAGGAGTAAGAAGAATCTAGAGCATAGGAGAATAGAAGAAGAGTTGTAGAAAACACCCATGTACAGATCTTGAATTAATAGAAGAAGAAGTTGATTCAGATTCATGGTTGTTGTGTTATTCTCTGTGTATGTGTGTTGAATGCTCGGCTTATGAATACTACTTCCTGTTATGCATTCATTATTATGCTATGTGTATGATTTCATGTATCGAGATTGAAATCTGAGAGGAAGTGAGGTGAGTTACAATTGTTTCTCCTTTGAGCAAGGATTCCTGCAAGGAGTGCAGTTGAAGTCGTGCACAAGGAGTGCGTTGACAGAAGGCTCGGGAGTTAAACTCTTGTTCTCAAAACACTTAGAAGTGAAAGTGGGTTGTTGAAGCAGTGCAAGGAGTGCGCAGGTTAAGGGAGAAAGTCTCAGTCATGAAACTGAGCAGAAGTATTGAAGGACTGCTTCTACGGGCATACGCAGAGTCAAGGAAGCTCGAACAGTTGAAGTGTTCGCAGGCTTTCCGCAAGGAGTGTGTGCAAAGAACCTCGTTGATGTTGAAGTAATTTAACAAAGCTCAGGAAGGATAGGCCTCTGAGTCGCTGAGGATCAAAGTAAAGAATTGAGACTTGAAGTCGGAGAGAACGTCGCAGGTTGGCGAAGCGGTGAAGGAATCTCGTAGAGAGAGAGATACCCTTTTTCACCTCATGGATTTTACAAGGAAGAACGGACGGTCGAAATCTCCTGAAGAGATTTCGCGAGATTCCGAGGATCGTTAGATCTTGCAGAGGTGCAAGGAGGGGAACGGACGGTCGAAATCTTCTCAAGAGATTTCACGAAGTTCCGAGGATCGTCGGATCTTGCAGAGGTGCAAGGAGGTTACGGAGAGAAGATTTCGAAGGGTTTGAAGTGGCGAGAAGGCTGAGAGCCGTCCATCTGAGGAGGACAGGTGGCAGAGATCAGGGATCTCCCGAACTCGGGAGTTCACAAAGTGAAAGCCCAAGTATTGGGTGTTCAAGGTCACGAGGCGCGAGGATGAGAGGCGACGAAGGAGCGAGAGGATCATAGCCGTCCATCTGAGGAGGACAGGTGGCGAGAGATCGAGAGATCTCGCGAACTCGGGAGTTCGCAGGTTGAGAGCCCGAACATTGGGTACCCCAAGTCGCGAGGTCGCGAAGTAGCGAGAGAAGGACAATCGTCGGATCCAGACCATGGGAGGACCGTTGGATCTGCGCGAGGGATCGTGTCTCGGGACCTCGCAAGAAAAGGTTTGAGAATTTGGGCACAGGGATCGTGAGGTTGCGAGAAGGCAAAATCCCGACAGCTGGAGGTAGTGTGGGCCATAGCGGAGACGACGAGTGGAGTACAAGTGGCACGAAGGGATCATCTCGGGATCTCGCTGTGAGAAGTCCCGAAATATTGGCGTTAGGATTCGTGAGTCGCGAAGTGCCGAGGAGATGAGGTTCGTGTGGACGTCGAGTCGTGAAGTTCGAGGAACCGAGATTTGTGTGGACGCGTGGTATAACTTAAGGTGGGATCGCACGACCGACGGGTGGACACGTCGCTTGGAGAAAGAAGTCAACATCCTGTTGAATTCTCGCAACTCGAAACTCGTGGACTAGGAGGGTGAAAACTCTATGGTTCAACCGACGAGGTTGCGAGGTTGCGAGAGACACTAACATTAAGTCTAGCCCACAATTGTGTGTGTTAGGGCACTAGTAAAGGAAGGAGCTATACCGAATCGCTAGGTCGGGTATCGGAAGATTTGAAAGGAAAAGTCGGAGGCTTTAAGCCACGAACTTGCGAGACATCGAGATTTCGTTGACCTCCCGGTGGTAAAGGGGAGACCTCGGAGAAGATTGTCGTGGGTGCAGATTTCCCGATAGGGAAATAGAAGAACCTTGGAGTTCTTCGGGCGAGAAGGAGAAAATCATGTGAGAGCAGAGGTGTCTGGGTGGCGCGATCTGCGTCAATATGGAACATGAGACATTTCCTCTTCCTCTTATTGTGTCTTCAGACACTGATATGCAAATAAATTTACACCTACTTGAATAGGAACCCCGACCAACTTACATTATTGCATATTAAACCTCTACAATATTGTCTCGACATATTTTCTCTGATTTAATCATAGCTTCTTGTTTTTCTGATCTCTTTTAATTTCCATGCCGAAAATGAAATTCGCAACACCAAGATCCTCCATGTCAAATTTAGAGGACAACTGAGTTTTCACATCTTGGATAATCTCTTTGTCATTTCCTATCAACAACACATCATCCACATATAATACCAAACAAATGATATTATCACCGATTAATTTGAAATACACAGTAATCATGTTTTCTCCTTGTGAAGCCAAGTCCCAACATATAAGTATCAAATTTTTTATACCACATCCTTGGTGATTTATTTAACCCATATAGGGACTTTTTTAGCATGCATATTATCTCTTTCGTTCCCTTCACAACAAATCCTTCTAGCTACTTCATGTATATTCTTTCTTCCATATCCCCATGTTGGAATGATATATTAAAATCCATTTGTTCTACTTCAAAATCAAAAGAAACATAAATAGATAAAATAAATATAATAGAAGTTGACTTGGCAATATGAGAAAAAATTTCACCAAAGTCAATTCCATCAACTTGGGAATAACCTTTTGCTACTAATTGAACTTTGTATTTCTCCAATTTTCCTTATGCATTCAACTTCTTCTTAAACATCCATTTGCTACCAATGAGATTTATTCCAGTTGGAAACTCCACTAGATCCCAAGCCTTATTCTTGTCCAAGGATGCCATTTCTTCAACCATGGCCTTTTTCCAAAGTTTTCCATCCTCTGAATCCACTACCTACCTAACAATCCTAGGATCATCTTTAGTAATAAACAAAGCAAAATTTGAATGGAAATCAAGTGGAGTATACCTTTCCGGTTGCCTTCTTTCTCAAACCGATCTTTTCAATATTGGAGTATGAGGATATTCTTCTTCTAAGTCACATTCTTCTATAGAGTCTGATTCATTATCCTTCAACTCAAACTATTTTTTCCCTGGTTCTTCCTTCCTTGGTAGGACTTTTTGTTTGACGACATCTTTTATTTTTCTAAATACCACATCTGGATATACACCACCTTCTTAGTTTATGGGTTCCAAATCTTATAACCTTTCAGACCATCTATATACCCAATAAAGATACACTTTTCATAACTTTTATCTAGCTTACTCTTATTTTCCTTTCGAACATGAACATATGAAATATAGCCAAATACCTTGAGATGTATCAACGAGGGTTTCTTACCAGTCCATACCTCATGTGGATTATTTTCATCYAACAATGATTAGGGTGATCTATTGACCAGGTAACATGCAATACCCATTGCCTTTGCCCRAAATTCCTATCTTAACTCGGCACCACTGAGCATGCACTGTGATTTTTCCATCAATGTCCTATTCATCCTTTTCACAAMTCCACTATACTAAGGTGTATATGGAGTACTCTCCTGCCTTKCTATACCACATTTCTTACAAAATTCTTTGAATTCATTTCTATAGAATTCTCCACCATTATCCGTCCTCACCACCTTAATTCTTTTCTTTGTTTGATTCTCCACAAGAGCCTTAAACTCTTTAAACYTGTCAAATACTTCATATTTCTTCCCGAGGAAATAAATCCATGTATTCCTCGAGAAGTTATCTATAAAKGAGACATCGTACATAGATTTTCCAAGTGATGGAGCATACACAGGTCCAAACACATCACTGTGCACCAACTATAAAATTACCTCTTCCCTCATAGCACCGTAGGAGATTCTTACATGATTCCACTTCCCATTTAAGAAATGTTSACAAAKTCAAAATCCAAAGAGAAATTTGTCATACTTTCAACCATACCTTTACCATGTAGTAATCAAAGGCCCTTCTCTCTGATATGCCCTAGTTTTTTTATGCCATAACATACTCTTTTCTCCATATATTGTAGGAGTTTTTTCTTCTTCATCTCCAATCTCAGGAACAATGGAACTAGTGCATCCATCACTAATAATACTTCATATACGTATAAGTACATGAGTTGTGACCTTTGGATTCATCTTCCAATAGGTCTCTCAATGGACTCTCGATGACCATTACACTATCACTTGACATTTCACATTCCTTCAAGTGACTAGTACCATAACCCTAGTGGATTAGGTTTCCAACATCCCCCCCTTACTCCGAAGGGGTGTATGTGAGTCCAAGAAGAGAGATTAAATATGGAAGTGTGCAGTTGAAATTATATAGCTTGAGTGGGCCTAATGGTTAAGAACATGTGTTTCCTCCTAAGAGGTTACATGTTCAAATCCAGAGGGGGGTAGGGTATGTATACCTTCGTATACTTTACCAGTAAAATCACTGGGCGGAGGGGGTCTCATACACCAATTTGGTGTTTGGCTTGGTTGTGACCTTAAAAATAGATTACAAAAAAAATCAAAATGGATAACTGATATTGGTTGAATGTGCTCTCTGAATATGGTGGTTTTGGGATGACCACAAATCTGTAGATTTTACTCTTGTACAATAAATTATTGCAAATATATTCTAAATAAAAACATAAAAGATACAATGACACACACACATTACTCAAACATTTTACCCTAGAAACCCAAATTGGGAAAACCAACAACTTGTTTAGATTTGCACCTCTAATCTTCTATTAATCATATACATTCATTATTCACAATACTATATATATAGGATCTCGCGACATCCAAAATGCCTAATCCATTTACCTAGATTAGTCAACAACCCTAATTCCTTAACTGAAATCAGAAAAACATTGAAGAAAACCATGTGCCAAAAAAATGCTAAAAACATACGCAAAAACCACCAAAAAGAAAGATCAGGGGAATTTCCCTCGAACTCCTATCCTCTTTCAAGCCCCTCAAACAGGGGGGCTCTGCCCCCCTATGACCCCCAAGGCAGAGGGATATGCGCCCTCCCTACAATCCTCTGAGTTCCTGACACAACATGAACACGAGGTCTATTCGTGCAAATAATATAACACATACCCAACATTCTCCCACTTGTTGTTTTACTTGCATACAAGGGGTTACATAGTCAACAATCCAGGGTAGCAATGCCCATAGATCCTCTACACCAAGAGAACTTCTCAGTGCTCACATATTTTGTGAATGAATATGCAACATTATTCAAAGTGTCCACCTTCATCAACAACACCTTCTTTTCTTCAACCATGTCTCTCACAGAGTGATATTGAACATTGATATGCTTTGTCTTTGAATGATAAGTCGAGTTCTTCACTAGGAATATTGCACTTTTACCATCATAATCTATCCTTACAACTTGTTGTACCGAACCAATACCTAAACACAATATTTGTAACCATATTGCTTTCTTTCTTGCATAAGTGGCTTCCATGTATTCATCTTCTATAGTTGAGAGTGCCACTATAGACAGTATTTTGCTCATCCAACTAATTACTCCAAATAAGTTAAACAAATACCCACTTGTAGATCTATTTTGTTCTAGATCTATATCCGAGTCTACATCAACAAACCCATGTATGCCCAATACTTTGTCCAATCTTGGTCTTCCTTGGTAGCACAATGCATAACTTGTGGTGCCACACGAATACCTGAAAACCCTCTTTATTGTTGTCCAACACTCCTTCCATGGTTTTGACATATAGCTCCTCAAAACTCCCACTACATCTGCAATATATAGTATAGTATAGACCATTTCATACATCAAACTGGAAACCACACTAGCATATGGACAATGAGACATTTCCTCTTCCTCTTATTGTGTCTTCAGACACTGATATGCAAATAACTTTACACGTGCAGGAATAGGAACCCCAACCAACTTACATTATTGCATATTAAATCTCTACAATATTTTCTCGGCATATTTTCTCTGATTTAATCATAGTTTCTTGTTTTCCTGATCTCTTTTAATTTCCATGCCCAAAATGAAATTTGCAACACCAAGATCCTCCATGTCAAATTTAGAGGACAACTGAGTTTTCACATCTTGGATAATCTCTTTGCCATTTCCTATCAACAACACATCATCCACATGTAATACCAAATAAATGATATTATCACCGATTAATTTGAAATACACATAGTAATCATGTTTTCTCCTTGTGAAGCCAAGTCCCAACATATAAGTATCAAATGTTTTATACCACATCCTTGGTGATTTCTTTAACCCATATAAGGACGTTTTTAGCATGCATACTATCTTTTTCATTCCCTTCACAACAAATCCTTCTAGCTACTTCATGTATATTTCTTCTTCCATATCCCCATGTAGGAATGATATATTAACATCCATTTGTTCTACTTCAAAATCAAAAGCAACATAAATAGATAAAATAAATCTAATAGAAGTTGACTTGGAAATAGGAGAAAAAATTTCACCGAAGTCAATTCCCTCAACTTGGGAATAACCTTTTGCTACTAATTGAACTTTGTATTTCTCCAATTTTCCTTATGCATTCAACTTCTTCTTAAACATCCATTTTCTACCAATGAGATTTCTTCCAGTTGGAAACTCCACTAGATCCCAAGCCTCATTCTTGTCCAAAGA
Organism: Picea engelmannii; assembly: GCA_009831015.1. Taxonomy (NCBI): domain Eukaryota; kingdom Viridiplantae; phylum Streptophyta; class Pinopsida; order Pinales; family Pinaceae; genus Picea; species Picea engelmannii. Next base: position 60,262 of record ML844641.1, on the reverse strand, counting down.
TGCTATTTCTTCAACCATGGCCTTTTTCCAAAGTTTGCCATCCTCTGAATCCACTACCTACCTAACAATCCTAGGATCATCTTAGTAATAAACAAAGAAAAATTTGAACGGAAAACAAGAGGAGTATACATTTTCGATTGCCTTCTTTCTCTAACCGATCTTCTCAATATTGGAGTATGAGGATATTCTTTTTCTAATTCATGTTCTTCTATAGATTCTGATTCATTATCCTTCAACTCAAACTATTTTTTCCCTGGTTCTTCCTTCCTTGGTAGGACTTTTTGTTTGACGACATCTTTTATTTTTCTAAATACCACATCTGGATATAAACCACCTTCTTAGTTTATGGGTTCCAAATCTTATAACCTTTCAGACCATCTGTATACCCAATAAAGATACACTTTCCAGACCTTTAATCTAGCTTACTCTTATTTTTCTTTCGAACATGAACATAGGAAATATAGCCAAATACCTTGAGATGTATCAAAGAGAGTTTCTTACTAGTCCATACCTCATGTGGATTATTTTCATCCAATAATGATTAGGGTGATCTATTGATCAGGTAACATGCAATACCCATTGCCTTTGCCCAAAATTCCTATCTTAACTCAACATCACTGAGCATGCACCGTGAATTTTCCATCAACGTCCTATTCATCCTTTTTTCAACTCCATTCTACTAAAGTGTATATGGAGTACTCTCTCGCCTTGCTATACCACACTTCTTACAAAATTCTTTGAATTCATTTCTATAGAATTCTCCACCATTATCTGTCCTCACCACCTTAATTCTTTTCTCCGTCTGATTCTCCACAAGAGCCTTAAACTCTTTAAACCTGTCAAATACTTCATATTTTTTCTTGAGGAAATAAATCCATGTATTCCTTGATAAGTTATCTATAAATGAGACATAATACATAGATTTTCCAAGTGATGGAGCATACACAGGTCCAAACACATCATTGTGCACCAACTGTAAAATTCCCTCTTCCCTCATAACACCGTAGGATATTCTTACATGATTTTGCTTCCCATTTAAGCAATGTTCACAAAATCAAAATCCAAAGAGAAAATTTTCATACCTTCAACCATACCTTTACCATTTAGTAATCGAAGGCCCTTCTCTCCGATATGCCCTAGTTTTTTGATGCCATAACATAGTCTTTTCTCCATATATTGTAGGAGTATTTTATTCTTCATCTCCAATCTCAGGAACAATGGAACTAGTGCATCCATCACTAATAGTTAGATTTTCCCTTAGATTTAGATCTCTTACTTGAGGACTTAGATCTATTTCTTTCCTAGGAGTGTCCTCTTGTAAATAAGGCATATGTTCTATGTCCTTCCATGTTCTTACGACTCATCTCCTCTGACAACAAGGATTAGACCACATCATCGAAACTTAAATTAGTTGTGTTACTACCTATGGCTACAACCAAACTATCCCATGATTCTGGTAAATAACACAATAAATTGATACACTTATCTTCATTAGAAATATTAATATCAATAGATAATAACTTACTTACCACAATATTAAAGGTGTTCAAATGCTTTATCATCTAGTGTCCAACTTTCATCCTTTGGTTGTACAACTTCTACTACAGGAACAATTTGTTTACGAGTGACTTTGACTGATACAAATCCCCTAACTTATCCCATAATTCCTTTGTTGTAGCTTCATATGACACATTCAATAATATTGAATCCGAGATACACAATTGTATTGTGCTCTTTGACTTACAATCCAACTTTTCCTAGTCTTCTTCTAGCATTCCTAAAGGGGCAGTACTTGGATCCATATTGATCTATTTCTCTTTTCCCACCAACATATCTTCCATTTTGAACTTCCAAAGATAAAAAAAATTCCCATTAAATTTATCGATCTCTATTTTCAAACTACTCTCCATTTATTTTCACCTGAAGAATCAATACCAGAGATCTCCCACTATAATAAGGTTTATCACAAGCCTGAGCCAAACCCTTAGCCACAAAGGAATCCCCTTGAAGCTAATAATAGCTATGATATCAAATGTAGGTTTTAACCTTGTACAATAAATTATTGCAAATATATTCTTAATAAAAATAGAAAAGATATAATGACATACACAAGTTACACAAATATTTTACCCTCGAAACCCAAACCAAGAAAACCAACAACCTATTTAGAGTCGCACCTCTAATATTATATTAATTATGTATCTCCATTGTTTATTATACAATATATATAGTATCTCGTGACATATATAACCCATAATTCAATTACCCATATTATTCAACAACCCTAATTCTTTAACCAGAATTAGAAAACCATCGATGTGTGTCAAAAAACTACTAAAAATAGATGCAAAAGATACCATTTTTTTTTTAGGGGGGCACTTCCGCCAAACCCCCCACGCATTTTGCACAACTCGAACAATAAGTCTATTCGTGCAAATAATATAACACATACCCTACAAAATCGAATGGCCAGCAGAAGATGATGTCTTATACTAAATGGTGGTGGTGGTTTAAGGAAGACCACAAACTAATCTTATGGTTTACGGATGACAGACCACAAACTATAGAACTTAGCTTTAAGGCTCAATGGTTCTTGGAACATTTCCTAGGTTAGCTAGAAGTTGAATCTGATGTTTCCTATTAATTGGAAGTGATCTAGATTGCTAGTTTAAAGATGACCATAAATCATTCTATAGCAGAAGCTGAAAGTCTTCTACTAAATGTAGTTTAAGGAAAACCACAAACTATTTTCTAGAATAATTTCTAAGTCTTGTACTAAGTGGTGGTTTAAGGAAAACAACAAACCAAATCATACTTGATTGTTATTGTTTGATTGATAACAATTCAAATCTTGAAGCCAGTCTATCAATCGTTGATGTTGTTGATGTTGTTCCCCACTATCAGGTACAAGGTGAGAAGATGCAAATGCTTTCCCTGAAAGATGCGTCACCATGACTGAGATATCTTGGCTATTAATGACCATCGCTAAGAAGTCATCCACCCATAGTGGTTCTTTACTCTTGCAGATTTCTTTTGTTTGGAACATTTGTTTGAAGGATGATTGTGCTTTCCACAATGTTCACAATTATGAAGATCAAAACATTAATATTCCATGTGGCCAACTCGCGTGAAATGTTAGAATTTCGGAATCTTCTCTTGAACTAGAGGAGATGAATATGAAATTTCTTGAAACAATCCAACACTTTGGAACTGGATTAGTTTGGAATAATCTAGAACATGAAAGGTGACTTCTTTTTCATATCTAGTACCTATTCTATGCTTGTTGTGCCTGATTTCTTCCCAAGTTATGATGATTGTCTTGGAAAGAGAGGGTTGAAATTCATTTGTACTTGAATCGGAAGTTGTATAACTGAGTTGAATTTCTTCTGCACTGTGGTTGTTCGTCTGAATCAATATCATCATCTTCTTTAAAAAGATAGTTTTTTTGAACAAGGACTAGTTTAAAATGTTGAAGATTCTTTTGTTCAAGTGCATCATGAAGAAGTCAAGTCTGAGTTTGTAGCATTGCTACTTTGTCTTTCAAAACTTGCACTACAAAGATTCTTTTTCAGTGGTGACTGTATTGTCCACAAAAGAGAGTATTAGAGTATTCAATAACTCTAATAGCTCGTCCATTCTAGCCATCTAGAGATAAAATTAGACCTCATAGGGTTTCTTGCAACTCCACCCTTTAACAATCATATTCAAACATGCAAACAACAAATGGAGAGTATCATCTTCTACCGAAAATGCACTTACACAAGAAGAAGAAATATATATATATACCTTGATTTTGGTGAATGTGTCGTCTATGTTTTCCAAACAACCACTAACTTCTTGGGATGCCCTCAATACTTGTATGTCAAGACTGGAAACAAGTGTAGAATAATTTTTCAGGGACTTGTCCAATGGCCTCAAATGTGAATGCTCAATCAAAGTCCCAAATATTTGAATAGTCCAATATTATGTAGTTGATTGTTGGTCTTGTATGGAGAGTATACGTGGATCAAGTTCTCGAGTTGGAAATAAACCACATTCAATTTAGAAAGCTCACCCTTAGAGAAGGATCATACAAGTGGCCTCAAAGACTAGAAAGGAGAAAATATATCCAAGTATTCATATGATTCAGGATTACCATATGCAGATTCAAGTTTACTTTCAATATGATTTCGTATTGAAACGGTCTCAAGTGCAATCAACAATCCAAAACTTTATTCAATGAGAATAATAGCTCTGAAATCGCACTCAATCACTAAATGTGCTCCTATTCCTCCTATTCCCACTTATTCTGACTCGTTAACTTTCAAGATGAACACTCAAAGTTAACTTTCAACATGAACACTCTAGTTGATCACCTCCAAAGAATCGATTGATTACACGGTTTTCATCTTCCGTGAGAAGTGTTTTGATCTGGCAAATGGAGAGAAAGGAGGAATCCCTAACGCTTTCACGCAAATCCATGCATTTTGATGCATTTTTTAAATTTATCTTTGTCTTTGAAGGTCAATATTACATGGTTTGAATTTCCCATGATGTACTTATTTAAAGAGTCCAATACCTATCGTGCACAATGCGGGGAACTGAGTGGCATGTCGCAGTAGCTGCTACGATTATAATTTTTCTTTTTTCTGCATTTTTTTATATTAATAAGTATAGTTTGTGGTTAAGTTTGTATATTTCAAGTTTTCATGAGTTTTTTTAGCAGGTTAAATCCATTTATACATTAAAAGAACAATTTAAACAACATAAAATAAAGATTTTGTCTAAATTTACATTATCAATTCCTATAAAAAAAAACCTAAAAATAAAAAGTTTAACCTAGGCCAAGGCCAAAGAGAATAACCCTTCATAATATTCTACAAAACTCATGTTTGTACGCGCCGAGCTACCAACCCCCTAACTACCAAATCTCAAATCTTGTGCAATAGAATCAACCAAGGTATGAGAATAAGAAGGAAAATGCTGACCGATTTTCAGTTTTTCATTTCCAAATCAATCCACGAGCTCTTCGCTATTCAACTCCTCAACCACACAAACAACAACACCCTCCTCTGCGTCTTAACTATTTAGATATTCAGCGCAATCAACAGAAAAATCAACGAGAACCCATACAGGTGAGGAGAAATAGTTTATCTGTTGTAGAAAAGAGCACTGGGAACCCTAACACACAAAGATAGGGTTTGAATTCTTGGCTGGTCTTGGAAGGTTGTGGGTTCATGAAAACCACTCCAGAGATACTGCAAAGAAGATAACACAATACTAGAGGGAGAAATTCAGGGCCACTCCACGACGTGAATATAGACACGAGTGTTCTCTGTCCGGGGTAGCAATAGTCATATATCACATGTACATTGTAGTATTTGGTATCTCGTTTTCAAACTCTAGAAACCCTAATCTGCTAGAAGAAGCCAAGCCTGAAGCACCACGACCACTGCATTATAAGGGATACGTATCTCTTCTTCTTCTTCAGATGTCGAACTCGGCTATCTATGGGAGCGTCGTGGACAATTTCATGAGAAAATTGCAAGATCAGTTCCAGAGCGATTTCATGTCCAGAGATACGAGTGATTTCAATAACAGAAGCTCCAGTTCAAGTCTTRTCAGGTCACCATGGGATTGGGATCATCAGGCTCATTGTCTTCTCCTTCACGATTATGGTCGAAGGCTCCCAAATCTTCGCAGTTGGAACAATTGGAGACAAAAAAAATGTCACTTGTTGTAGGTGACCAAACTACAGTCATAGGCTAKAATGGACAAGAGCATGTCAACTCTGTCACTAAATACAAAAGCAACCACTTGTCTGAAATCTCTAAACAAGAAACTTTGTGTCACCACAAGCCTAACCAATTCTCCAGCCTTTATAATAGTGTTAAGAAGCTCCAGACTGTSTWTATRAATGTCGATAAATCACATTTATTAGAGCCCATAATTATATCACGTTATTCCTCTAAATTSCTTCCAATAAATTATTCTCTCTTCGTATGCATTGGAAACGTAACACTAGCACGTTGATTCTGAGAGGCAGGAGAAGGATGATCTCATCCAGCAATGAAGAAACAAGGAAATGAAAGAAAAAATATATAGTTAATTAAGAATCCAAGGAAACTGCGTGGCGCTAGGCACGACAATGGGCCATGTAAATGGAAGAGGAAAAGTGTTTCTGGACAGATCTAGGGTTTTTAGGAGGCATGGTTAGGTCACACGTGGGAGAGAGTAGACGGGCATGTATGACAGATATGTGAGGCGCAGGTAGAACCAGAGAAACATCCAACCTCGAGGAATAGAAGAATTGTAGGATGATGGGCGCAGACTGGTAGACAAAGGGGTGTAGACATGGAATACCAATGAACGATTGACTCAAGAAAAGACTTCAACACAAACATACCACCTACAACCATATGTAACACCAATTTGATACTTTTTTCAATTTTCTCATACAACCAAATCCAATTCCAAACATTATAATTATTAGGTTTCAACATAAAACCAAGTTATTTGAGCCCTTTGTTCAACAGATCATCTTTTCAAATAAACTTGAGTTGTCATAGCAGTAGCCAACTTATCATAAAATATTAGGAATGACACATGCAAGTTAGAAGAAAGTGATTACAAAATTTTTGAAGATTTTGTTAAAAAATTAAATAAGGTGAAGTTTTCACACAGTTTTCAAAACGTTGTACTTTCTTATAGATTATTTATAAAGTATTCTTGGTTGTATTATTGTTGATTTGTTTGTAGTATTTTGATACTCATGTTATATTTTTTTGGTCTAACTTGCGGTGGTTTTATAACTCAACATGATGTTATTGGGCTTTAGATATTTTTTATTGTTTTCTTGAAAAGTGGTTCTTGAAGATTCTTAAAATTTCTGTAATAGTTTCAAAATGGGTATTTGTACCCTTGGAATATAAAACTATAGGGATTTTAATCTTGTTTTAATCAATCATATTAAGTGTCTAACTTTTTTTTAGATAAATTTGTAATTTTTCTAGATATTATAGTCATGCTTTGTGATGGAGTGAAAAAAAGACATCAAACTTATTGAAACTTTTAAAAGTATAAAACAAGTTTTTTCATATCACATTTTGGTGGCCATGCCCATATTGGAGTTTTTAGACTCTAACATTTTCCAATTAAACAGTTATATTGAATATTACTTGATTTGTGTTTCTTGAAATGTGTTTTTTCCTATGTAGTTTTATTCATAAAATAACATATTAGATTTTACTTTTTCTTGCATTAGAAAATTCAAAATTGATATTGAATACTCCCTAAATACAAATTCTATTATGAAATAGAAGAAACTTGAACCCATTCCATAGAAAATAGCTTAGTTTTGTAGTGTTTGTGAAATAATTTGTAATTATCTAGTCAATTTGAATAAGTAAAGAGATCAAAGAGACAGACGTGATCTCAATCTACCTGAGAGTTTGTAGCTTTACCTTGATACAAGGTTGATCATATGAAGGATGAAACTTAGTGATCCAGGTGGATATAATGGCCACCCACCTATTCTACTAGCTCAAAAAACTGTTTTCATTTTGGCATTTTTCCTAATTTTTTCCAATGTTTTTTAGGAGTAGAACTGTCACATTATAGGAATTAGCCACAGTGTGACGACAAAATTTGTATTCCTCAGATATTTCTTTCCAACGATCTATCATGCGCCTAAAACAAATATCGTGTGCAAAAGTTATGACCCACAAAATTTGATGTACCAACTTACCCCATGGAGGCCCACATGACTTTTGGCGCTTCATCTCATAGGGTTATGTTTTTGGATGTTTAGGGTTTTCTCATTTACTCTTTATGTTAAAAAGGCCTTTGGAGCCTCATTGTAACCATCTTCTTGCGAATGAGCATAGTTGTTACATCTCTTCTCAACTGCCACCATTTGAGCAAGTTTGTTTCAGTCTGCATTTTTATAGTTTCAACATATTCTCTTTATTAATAGAAGTCAAGTTTTATTATATCTCTATGTATTTATTTGTTATAGATATGTATTCCATTTCGTTCCATTTATAAATCTGGATCAATAGTATTAGAGCGGCCTGCTCTTTATTTGTTTCTCCTTGCATGTCCCCAACGAGGTAAGGGTAAAAGGATTTGGGACTCGAAGTAGTTGATCCCTTGTAAAACCATCCCCATCGATCATGACGGCCTCCCATGGTGGAAGAAAAGAGAGATGATGGAGCAGAAGATCCTTTTAAATTGTTGCTCGAGGAAGCGATGCATCTTCATCAAGTGACCACGCCACCCCCTTCAAGGTATAAGTAAATTTTAATATCCCCTTATTTGAAGGCCATATATATGTGGATGTTGTAGATAAATGGTTGAATCTGCTAGAAGGGTATTTTTCGGTCCATAATTTTTTCGATAGAGAAAAGATTACCTTTGTACTCCTTAAGGTTGTCCCCCGTGTCAAGGATTGGTGGGAAACTTATAGTGAGCAAAGGGCCATTGAGGAATTTGCAATATTTGTGGTCGCCCCCACTTGGGATTCTTTCATGGATGTTATTAAGGAACAATACTACCCTGTTGGAAGCTATGATGAACAATATACGAGATGGACCACACTGTGACAGGAAAGGGACCAGACAATACCAGATTTCACAAATATCTTCCATACCTTTCTCACCAAGATGCGTATCAAGGACTCATAATGACATCTGGTGCTCAAGTATCGCGACTGTCTTCATAGATACATACAAACATAAATGTATTTTTTGGACATCTCATCATTGGGTGCGCCATATCGATATGCTGTCAAAATCGAGAAAAACTTTAAACAAAACAAGCAGGAGTTTGGATATGCAAATTCCTCACAGCAAAAGTAGGGAAAAGGCATCCCCAAGCCACATAACAAAGAAAAGAGTAAGGATTCCCCCCCTAAAGATAACCATTCCAAGCCGCAAAAAAATAAGGGTAATGAGAAGATAAAGAAAGAAACTTGGAAGTGGTGTGAATTCCATAAAATCCTTGGCATAACACCGATGAATGTCACTTGAAGTAGTCGTTGGTGACCGAGATGAAATCTTGAGAGTTAGAGGCAGGTTCCGACTCAGAATCAGATCCATACAAAGGGAAGTGAAGCATTGACACATATTGTTGCTACCACCAGGGTCTAGCCAAGTGAACTAGAGGAACCAGAGGAAGGAAAACACATTTTTCACTCACAGATGTGGGTGAAGGGTGCTCCACTACATTTCATTATCGATATCAGAAGTCAAAATAACCTTATCTCAGTAGAGGTCGTCAAGCGGTTGAACCCTTCGACGACACCACACCCGCATCCCTACACCATTGAATATCTCCGCCAAGGAAGATACCTCAATGTCAACCAATAGTGTCGTCTACCCTACAAAATCAAGCCCTTCAAGGATGAGGTATTGTGTGATAGTTCCCCCCTTGAAGTTTGCGATGTTCTTTTAGGCCAACCATATTTGTGAAAACAAAATGTTGTATATGAGTCTAGACTTCATAGTGTTATTATTTATTTGGGTAGTTAATTGTACAGGATACCATACATAGCTCCACCTACCGCTATTTCTTTGATCTCTGCTAAGTAATGCAGGAAGGTCATTTCCTAGACCGAGAATTTTTTCTTCTTCATGAATCACTCTCAAAGTGAACAGAAGGTCACAGCCACATCCATGGCCTCTACACAAGGCCTCTCCACGCAACAAAAGAAAGTGGACAAGATCGTGGAAAAATATAAGGACATATTCCCCACACCCACCAGGGTGCCATGACAATGTCAGGTCAAGCATTCAATCAATCTAACCCCCTGGTGCACCTCTACCCAATGTGCCATTATATTGTCACTCTCTAATGGAAAATGAGGAAATTAAGTGACAGATCCAAGAGCTGCTTCAAAAGGGGAACATATAATCCATCTCCTCACCCCGCGAGAGCCCAATTGTACTCATACAAAATAAATATGGGACTTGGAGACTATGCATTGATTACAAGGCCCTAAACAAAATCACAGTCAGGAACCAATACCCATTTCCCCAAATTGACAACCTTCTTGACCAACTCAAGGGAGCCAAGTTTTTCAGCAAGTTTGACCTGAAGTCTGGCTAACACCAAGTCCCAATAGAACATATTGATGTATGAAAGACTACTTTCAAGTCCAAACAAGGTATTTTCGAATGGCTAGTCATTCCCTTTGGTTTCACAAATGCTTCAAAAAATTTCATGAGATTGATGGACAATATATTGTGGCCCTTCATCAATTCCTTTATGTTATTATATCTGGATGACATCCTCATCTTCAGCAAGAATTGGGTAGAACACTTGTAGCATATTCAGTGGGTCCTTCAACTCTACGAAAACACAAGATTTATGCTAACTTGGAAAAAATTTCCTTCAGAATGAACAAGGTCCAATACCTAGGCTATATTGTTGATGATAATGGTGTGCATGTGGATCCAACCAAGATCCAAGTCATTCGTGAGTGGCCAACCCCAACTACACTAACCAAGCTTCTAATTTTCTTAGTACTTGCCAACTTCCATCGCAAGTTCATGTTGGGATTCTCCTATATTGCATGGGACCTCAACCAAGTGACCAAGGGTGGTGGCAAGGAAAAGTTCATGTGGGGGAAGTCACAACAACAAATGTTCGATGATTTGAAACATTGCTTGTGCTCAACTCCATTACTCTCCTTACCCAATCTGCAACAACCTTTTGAGATTGAGACCGATGCTTTAGACTATGTCATGGGCACATTCCTCACTCAGCATAGTCATCCAGTGGAATATCATAGTGAGACACTATCAGATTCCATCCGTAAGTACCCCACCAATGACAAAGAAATGTATTCCATCGTATAAGCCTATTGACAATGGAAGCACTACATTCTTGGGAAGGAGAAAATCATCCACACTGATCACAAGCCTCTGCATTTCTTGTAGACACAAGGTGAATTACAGAATGATTTCCATCAAAAGCGGTCCACATACTTGCAACAGTTCCATATCAACATCAAATATAATATAGGGAGCACCAATCATGTCGGTGACTGCATCAGTCAACCTCCAATTGCAGCCTTAACCACAGTGATCCACTCTAGTGGCCATGAGGCATCCGAGTGGACCCAAATCCACAAGAGTGATCCTAACTTTGCTACCACTTACCATATGCTAAACACATGCACAAATTTCATTGACTTTCATATTTAGGACAAACTATTATGCCATCTGGGCCACCTCTGTGTTCCTTCAAGAAAGCGTGTGAAGCTTATTTAGGAAGCTCACTATAGTCATATGACATGACATTTTGTCATGGAAAAGACAGTGGTAGTACTACAGAATCATTTCTACTGGTCGAAACTTCGACATGACGTCAACAACTATATCAGATCCTCCACTGTCTACACCATTGCTAAACCAACCACTAAGAAGCAAGGCATGTACACCCCTCTACCTACTCCCGACATTCCATGGGAATCCATCTCAATGGACTACATGTCGTGCCTTCCTTCAACCAATAAAAGAAATGACTATGTTTTTGTGGTGGTTGATTTGTTTTCTAAGATGGCCATCCTCACAGCTTGCAAGAAGAATATCACAGCAAAGGCCACTGCCAAGATCTTCTTCGAATGTGTGTGGGTACACTTCATGATACCACATACCACCATATTAGATTAGGAAAGTAGGTTCCTCAGCACATTGTGGTCCAACCTCTAGTTATTGTTTAACACCAAGCTCACCAAATCTGTTGCCTTCCACCTCCAAACTGATGGCCAGACAAAGGTTGTCAACATAATGATCGTGCATATCTTGCGCATGTACAACTCCAAAAATCTGTGCACATGGGATGAGAGTATCCCCTATGTTCAACACAACTAAAACAGAGCCCTTCATAGCTCGACCAACCACAGTCCCTTTCAGGTGGGGTTGGTATTTCAACCAGTGGGTCCCATTGATGTCTCACTACCTCTTGCAACCACATAAGAAGAATCATCCCATGCTCAATCCGAGGTCGAAAAAACCACTAAGTTTATTGAATGAATTCAACACATATGGCAATAGGCCCATGATATTTTACAGAAATCCAATGCTAAGTATAAACAACACCATGATCAACGCTAGGAGTTGCACAAGTTTCAGGTGGGATACAAAGTCTGGTTGCATTTTCAAAAAGAGCGCCTTACAGGACCCCATCAAAATATTCATCCACTTCGCTATGGACCTTACACCATCACCAAGGTTGTGGGTGAAAATTATTTTGAGCCAAGTATTCCCCCCTTCCTTGGCCTTCACCTTGTATTCAATGTGGACGTTCTTCGACCACACTTCCCACCATTATTGGACACATCAGAGATCGCAGATCAATTGACACTGACAGAGCTCAACCCTCATTGCATGGACCAAGCAGTCATTGATCATATCAGGGACACTCATATTAAGGGAAATCAACAAGAGAGGATCCAACTTTATCAAGTTGTCAAAGCAAGGCAACTCTTGCACCAAGGAAAGTGGCTCACCCAGGGCCAAGTTCAACAGAAACTTTCCTATCTGATGGGAGAACTCAACGCAATGGAGACCATTTATTTATAAGGGGGGTGGAATGATCGAGGTGGATATCGGTGGCCACCCACCTATTCCACTGGCTCAAAGAACAATTTTCATTTTGGCATTTGTTTCCTAGTTTTTCGGGTCCTAAACTTTGAGCGTTATTTTGAGGCCCTAAACACAAATTTTTTGGCGTGGCACTATCACACGTTAATATTTATCTACAATGTGATGACAACATGTGTAGTCCTCAGATATTTCTTTCCAATGAGATATCGTGCGCCTAAAACGAATATCGTATGAAAATGTTACGACCCTGGGAAGTTGATGTACCAACTTACCTCATCGGGGCCCACATGACTTTTGGTGCTTCATCTCCTAGGGTTAGGTTTTTGGATGTATATGGTTTTCTAATTTATTCTTTATGTTAAAAAGGCCTTTGGAGCCTCATTATAACCATCTTCTTGCGAATGAGCATAGTCATCACATCTCTTCTCAGAGATAAGTTGCCACCATTCGAGCAAATTTGTTTCAGTCTACATTTTTACAGTTTTAACATATTTTCTTTATTAATAGAAGTCAAGTTTTACTGTATCTCTGTGTATTTCTTTATTATACATCTGTATTCCATTTCGTTCCATTTATAAATCTGGATCACTGAGCTTGAGCTCTAGTAGGTTGGTGATTTAAGTTTTTAACTTGTTATTTTTCTTTACCTTCTACTATTTCTAATGATTGACATCATTTGATTCACATGAAGACTTTATCTCTATAGAATATATTCATTGTCTTATGTGCATGGTTAATAAGACTCCTAATCCCCAAATGATGGAAATTTACTATTCAAAGCTAACAAATATAATTTGGGTATCTGAAAGTCATTTGTATCATGGTTATTTCCAAAAGACATATTTTGCAATGCTTCTACATATTTACACAGTACTTTCTATTCCCCTAAGAACATTATAGAGAAAGAACTTTCTAGTAGGTGGAACCTTCTAGTAAGTCTTCTTACTATAATTGTGTTCACACTACTACATAGGCCTTATTTACTAATGATTTCCTCCATACATAGATATACATAATAATTTATCTATTTACCAGGTTAGGGAGGTTAGGACACTAACATGTGTAGTATTGAATTTATAACATTGATTTGGTGATTAGAAAGAAATATGAACACCACTAAGCATAGGAAGAGCGTTGAATTTTATTTATTTATTTGTGCATGCTTTTTAAAATTCAATGGTCAGGAAATGAACTTGTATCTTTATGTTTTTTGTAATTTGCATCTATTATTGGTTGAAAAAAAGATCACAACTACAAGAGACTTGATCACAATACTGAAATAGACCATCTGTGGGAGGTATCCCATCTTGATCATTTCCCAAGACATTTAACAAGAAGCCTTGGCTGCTCTTGTTGTGAACAAGATTTGAGGTGCATTGAAGGATGTTGCTTTGAAAGCTTTAGATTTGGAGAGTGGAAAAGCCAATATTTGGATGACATTGTTATATTGACTGGAGTTACTTTTCTAGTTTAGCTACATTAAGGACTTATATGAACTAAGAGCTTAAGTACAAAGCCTAGTGCGTATATAAGCAAGCTCATATCATTTTCCCTAGAAACTACCTTTATTTGGTAATGGGTTTGTTGGACAAGTTTAAATTTTTACATTAATAGCATAAGTTATCATTGAATGAGAGGTATTGAAAATTAAATCTCTCCACAATGTCTAAATTCATGAGTTTATATTATCTTATGTATACATTGTCTCATCCATTATTTCTCCATGAAAGCACTATCATCATAGATGAAGTTGGATTGTCCCTGGATAAAATTGGAAGTGAGGTTTTGGGTATTGGTTCCAAGGTTATACTTACCTAGGATTCAACAACGATCGTCGATGATGGGAGCACTCAATAAGTTGTTAACAAAAGAGTGTCTCAAATTATAATCATGATTGATGTGTGTCATTTCTCTATAACTTAAAAATAAAATGCTTTCCATGTATCCTAATGGAGGCTTAAAATTAATGTCTTGTTTATATAGTTTATGTTTACTTTTTCCAAATGTTTATCTATATTTCCACCATATACTACAAAGTGGTTGTTACCTTATGGGAAGGGATCTCCTCATTACTTTCATTCATAATGATATTAATAATCTCAAATTTTACTTGGGAGTTGTCTAGACATGAGTGTAGAAAGCAACAATTTGATGCACAATTTATAATTTGCATATATGTTCAGCTTGATAATTAACTCCACTATCAACCTAATTTATCAAAGGTTTTCACTAATGGTATCATTCTCACTCTCTTTACAGGTTTCATAACAAGACTATGAAAAAGAAAAATTGAATGAAAGAATTTCCAAGTTTTCTAGTGGAGTTATAGTTATTCATGCAAAGTTTGGTATGGTTGAATTTATGTTAGCTATATGTAACAATTCCCTATTATTCTCATTGTAGCAACGTAATTATAGTTGAAGGGTGTGAGTAAATACATTTCAATATATATATATATATATATATATATATCTATAAAGAAATAATGGAGGGAATATTATAATGTTCATAATTGTTGATAGGTGGGAGCATTTTCCTCTTTGGGCTAGGGATCTTCTCCCCTTGGTCGTCCTTGGCAACCAACTCCAACATTTATTAAGATCTCCTCTTTTTATTAACACCAAAACTTATTCGTTTATTGTGTCTCTCTTGTACTTGCACCTTGTTCTATATGTTCTCTTAGCTAGAACATTTAGATTTTAGCTAGACACTTAGTTCTTTATCAATTTTTTCTTTTAGTATTGATCTAGGAGTTGCTTTCTCACTCCCACTTTGTGCTTACACTAGATGTATTGTTTTAGTCCCATTAACTTATTTTTGTGGTCATTTCTTGGACATTAATAAAATCATCTTATCTTATATGTATGATGATGGCAATATTGATTCTGATTTTGCATGGCTTTGTTTCTTAACTCTGGATTTTCTTTGTTTTTATTTTACAAAAAAATAATTATGTAAAAATAAATTGTATCTACCATATCCCCTCCATATCTTGATCCCAACTTTTAAAAAATTTGGTAGATCCATATTCATATCGATCCTGGTAAATTTGATTTTTATTGCAAAAAATTGCTAGGAGAAAATATAGTTACTTGTTGAGAAAAAATATCTTGTTGAATGGATAGCAAGGAACTAGAGAAAAAATTGTTTGGATAAAGCATCAACCACAACAATTTTTCAATGAGACATGTTCATAAATTTTTCAATAGTATTCATTGCAATAACATTACTATGAATTTAATAAACCACAATTTTGATTACATTGTCTTACATTTGAACTATTAATTTTCATGGTGAGGGGATAGTTTGTGAGGGGTTGTCATTATCTAGCAAATAATTTTTCCACCACATTCAATTTTCTCGATGTCATATCTTGTCCGGATATGGGATATTGGCACCAATCTTACATTAATTTCACTTTTCTCATAGACTGGGAAGGAAAGCTAATACCGCCCCAAACATATCTTTGGTTACATTGATCCATTTAGGAGGATTTTTAATAGATATGTTTCTAGGATATCTTGCAACTCAATTGATATCCTTTTGATGATTGAAATTTGTCTTGGTACCATGCATCTAATGTTCCCTTTGTATGTTTCTTCATTAATTTTCTAATATCTATTCTTGATCTTTGTTATTGATGCTATTAAAAATATTTAGGATTTTCAATGTTTTGGTGCTTTTAATGAGATGATTTTGTCTTCCACTATGGATCATAATAGTACATACATATTCACTATCATATCTTATGAACTTATTTTGGATTCATTTTCTTCACCCTTACAAAACTTCTCATATCAATACATTTGGCAACATCACAATCTTGACTTCATATCAAGTCTTCTCCACTTTTGAAGTTTTTTTGCAGTCTTCCTCATGACATGTTTTATGTTTTTTGTGGATTTGTTCTTGGCAATGAAACCTTCTATCAATGCAACCTTGTTGTCATTGATCTATAATCACATGGATATTTTTGGAGAGCGTTCCTTTGTTGTTACTTGTGTTTGCAACACAATCAATTTATGTAAATGGAATTTAAACATATTGTTGGTATCGACAATATGGATAGTAATAGAATTTTCATATAATTAGAATGAATATATGATATAGGATGGGAATGGGATGCACTTGATTACTTAAAAGATAACCATATTTCTACTTGTAATAACTGGAGAAGAAATTCATAAGGTTCTTTCAATGTCTACGATTTGTAGCTTGATATCAACAATATTGCAAGAGATTATTCCAATCAATAAATGTTTTTGTTTTGTTTTTTTTTTTCTTTTTTTTTGCAATGTATTAACCATTTTGGAGTCTTAAAGAGAAATTTGACAATGAACTTATGAATCAATTTAGGAAGTCAATGGAAAACTATTGATTTTGTTCCAAAATCAGATGATGATGCAAAATGATATTAACACACTATAATCTATGATTGGATTATATAACAATAGTATTATGTAGATGTAAGGGTCATTGGTTTACCCCAGTGTATGGGTTTTTTTAGAGTTGGGGTTGAGTATGATTGTTTGAATTTGACTTGTGTGATAAATTTTATTAGGATTATCTCCCTTTGGAGTTTCTTTGTAGCAAAGGCATTATTTTTTTATAAGTAAACCTTTATTTGTTTATAAGTAAAAAGGATATTATATTACTATCTAACA
Source organism: Picea engelmannii (assembly GCA_009831015.1). NCBI lineage: Eukaryota > Viridiplantae > Streptophyta > Pinopsida > Pinales > Pinaceae > Picea > Picea engelmannii. The sequence continues at coordinate 43,008 of ML844641.1, read as the reverse complement.
ACAAAATATACATATACAAATACATCAAGGAAATCTAGGTCCTTCGGTTCTATATAGGATCCCAAATACTCAAAAAAGATATGTTAAAATTTTCTAAATTGGGATATATTCAAAAGAAAGAATAACAATTTATAAGTTTTTCATCAGCTCTGCTAGCATTGATGTCTCTCTTTAAGTCATCATATTTCCAAAAAAAATTAGCGAACTATTATTCTTAGTGTGTGATTCACTACTATGTTGTTATCTACAATATCCAAAAAATCTAAATCACAAAGATGAAACATTCATCTCCAACTCATCCTTCCCTCCTTTTTGTACATAATTGTTTGTCTTCTATGATGGCACATCAATCCAAAATTTTTGGGGTACTCCCCCACCATTACCTTTTTTACCATTTTCATGGATTTTGGTTATGGTTTCAATTGAAAAAATAGATTATTCATGTTAAATCCATTCCTATTTTGCTACACTACGAACTCATCCCCATAATCAACATAGGCATGGCCATTTGATGTTGGTGTTTTGGGTCCACATTACTTTGAGTATTCTCTCCATGACTCTCATTATCTCTATTTCCATGCTTGAATTTTTCATCCCTCAACAACTCCCTTAACTTATTCTTCAGGCATGTTTCTCCTAGATGATGCAATTGAATATTGAGATAGACATCTCACCAATCCTCCTCCATGTTCATGTTTCCCAAATGGTCAAGAAATATGTTTCCTATGTGCTATATGTGGTGAAACCCTAGGGTTTCGAAGTCATAATTTAGATGTATTTTTTTTTTTTTACAATGTAATGAGGAGCTAGTTCACCTCAAGAATTGTGTTTCTATGATCAATAAAAACTAGTTGTAACATTCTTATAATGATCATGGAATTGCCTTCAATTACTAGATTTTGGATCCCCAATTCTATTGCATATTTTATATCCTTCTTGACAACCTATAAATTTCCCATGCTATTGGTAGTATGCCCTATGTTCTTAGAAAAAGCATGAATGGTCATACCCCTAGTTTTTCTAATGATGGCACCAATGACTGCCCCCCTTGGAATTCTTCAACATGACCCATCAAAGTTCAATTTGTGGGCAAGGATATCTGAAGGATTCTAAATTCCTTTCTCAAATTGTGTTTCTTTTTTTATGGATCATAGGGACCTCTATAGAAAATATGAAACTATACTCCTTTGCTGTAATTTGTAGGCCTTTTTCCCATATCAAGATTCAATGGTCTCTCTAATGCTTTTCTTGACTTCTAGGATAATCCCCTATAGATGTGGCTTATCTTGAAATAACCTACTATTTATTTATTTTCAAATGATTCAAATCTATGTAAAATATTAGGCCTCAACTAACTGAAGAATGATTGAAAAGAGTTCAAATATAAAATATTGGGCCCCACTAGCCTCAAAAGATTCAAGAGTTCTTTCAAATTGTTCTAAAAGAGGGTGCCTCAAAATAACATGTGTATCCTTCTATGTATTTGGGAAAGAGAATGGAGTATGCTGGTGTCCTTATTTCGAGGGAAATTCCTTTTAGCTAAAACCAACAGTCCCAATCCATGACGTAGATTTTGTTGGCAATGTTTTGTCATCTGATTTTTTTTATTTTTCACAAACTATGCATGATAATTGTGAACAACTTACAAGGAGAATACTCTTCTTCACTTTTCATTCTCTCAATATATCAATTTGATGACATCTCAATGTTTCTACCTTATTGGTTACATCATATAGGTTATAAATAGGGATCTCATCCACTCCCCATTTTTTGTATTCTTTCATCCATGAACCCAAAATGCTTTTGGGTGCTACAATATATGGTCTTTCCTTTGGGTACTTAGTAAAACAAAACTTTGAACAAAGCTAATAATTAGGAATGACCTCATTTTCATGGTGTATTTTCCAAAATGTAACCACTAAGTTCTTCAACTATAAGGTTCTTTTGCAAGAAGTTAAAGTCATCTATCTAGTGTCATTTCATGTATTTTTTCATACGAAGATGGAAAGCAAGTTTCTATACAAGGGTTTTTTACTCTAAGATTTTGTAGTTAAATAAAATCCCTTCATAAAAAAATGCATGGCCATGTATTAGACTAAAGAGAGGGGTGAAAGTAGTATAACACCAAGACCTTAAATCCAAGGCCATCTTATTATAGTGGCATATCCCTATGTTGGGATGTTAATGCAATTTTTAACTTATTTTTGGATTACTTTTTTGGTTTGCAGGAATATAATAGTTCTATCATGTTTCCATAGTAGGGCTAGAAATAAAAATATGTATTAAAAATTCCATGGAAAAATGGGATACCTAGGTTATCCAGTAAAAAGAGGGGATTTTAAATTGTAAATATGTATTGGGAGGGGGGGTCAACAAAATGGTTTTAGCGGGAATTTATCAACATCTATTGAATTAGAGGTATTCTTTAATATCCCATGAATGAACATGTTATGTCACAATTTCACTAAATGAATCCCCTGTGTGCAACATAGGGGCTTTGGTTCTCAATCTCATTTTCCATATGAAGGATTTGGATGATCTCGACAAGGGGTGAAGGTATGACCTCACTATCAATTTTTTGTTTTGAAAGAGAGTTTAACCATTGTTGAATGTGGATTTATTTATTACCCAAAAAACCATTGCATAATACCTATAAAATCCCCCTGTAATTCCACCCCCCACCAATACTTATAAACATGCTTCAATTACAAAATACCTCTTCGCCCCTTGACATGAAACATTATATTACTTGATTTTTCACAATTTTAAAACTCCCTTTGCGAATGAATGTGACGGGATATTGGCCAAGAAGTGAAGCCACTTTGGTAACAAGTAGTCCTAACTCTTGGGATACATTACATATTGTTTGTTTAGTACAAAATTATAGAAAATATCAAGAACATTGATGATCTTTTTATTTTCTTTGATTTATTTAACCCTTGCCTTTATTCTCTTGAAAAGTGTTTGGCCACATATCGAGCTAGAAGTGGCATAATCCATTTTTTCAATTCAAACTTGATTATGAGTGCACCCAAGTTGATTTTGTCATATTTGATCACATTAGCACACCTAAACATGAATGTTCCAAGATGGTTCTAGAATGTGGATCATTTTTTCATTGTAAAAACCCTAGAAGGATTATGAATCCTATAAAAAGGATTCCTTCACATGAGATTGATATTTTTTGTTTGGACATTGAGGTTATGACATTGTGATATTCTTCTTCTCATACAAAGGAATGTCCAACTAGCACCTTTGTATCCACTTGCGCAATTTTCTCGTGGAGGTTTGAGAGGAATCCATTGAATACCTTTGGATTAGTAAAAATCCTTGGGGAAGAATCTATGAAAAGGATAGAGGACTTGGAGCCACTTATTTAGAAGGTATGGATCCATTTGCAAGCTTTTCTACTTTATAATATTCTTTCTCCATCCCCCCACCCACCCTTGAATTTACTTGTTTTGGTTTAATGTTTGTTTCAAGAACATTGATTTTCATTGAAATAATCAAGTAGATATATACAGATTTTACTTTTCTTTGTATGTGAGATCTAGGGTTTTTCTACTTATAAAGCAAGGAAGATGTTTTTTCTAATATTGTGTGCATTAAAGTTGGATTTGGACTTCATATTATTTCTCATACATTCAAGTTTGGATGATCCTTGGAGGAATACAAGTTTACAAGTTCCCCTCTTCCCTTCCTATATCAAAGCCCTAGTTGACTTTCTTGAATGCTTAGCTTAGCAATGTAAAACTGATTTTCTTGTTGTCTACTATTGGTATACCAATCTACTAATGGGGATCTAGTAAGTACACATACAAACAAATCTCATCAACATTGTCAATCATCATGTATGTTATTGAGTTCCATGTATTCATTGATGTACATTAATTTGACCATCATCAATATGTATTTTTAAATATGATCATTATATATTTTATATCAATAACTTTGTGGTGATTGTATGTCAATCCTTGTAACATAATTTCCATTAAAATCAAAAAATGTTGTAGTGTTAGACATGCTTCAACATGTTGTGGTGATATTATGGAATAACTTCAAGAAAACAAAAATAGGGTCAACAACCCAACACTTACACATGCATATCATAATTGCAACCAGAGAAAGATGAGACATGGTAGAGGTGTATCAATTATAAGGCATTGGATAAGACCATGATTAAGAATTTATACTCAATTTTGATGATCAAAAGTTATTTTGACTAGCCTTATGAAGCAAACTATTTCCATAAGATTGACTTAAAATATAAAGATCAATATGTTCAAATAAAGGAGAAAATTATTTGAAAAACAACCTTCATAAAATGAAGAATTACTCCACCATGAACTCAATGTCCTATACACATTGTCAATGAAGATGGAGTGCAATTTAACCTAAACCAAAAAAATCAAATTGTAGTTAAGTGTACAACATTGAACTATATTAAAGTGGCCATCATTCAACTATATTAAAGAGTTAAACTATCATGTTGTGGTGATACTTGATATTGAAAAATCATGTCAAATAAGTTAAACTTGCTTGTATCATAGATCAAATTTACCTTCGCATACTGAATTTGGTTGGACCAATATACAATAGTGTTCAATAGTGTTCTTATGATGAATTGAGGAGGTGAATTTATAATGCACCAACATTAGTTGGGATTATTAATCAAAATGGATATTAGCATACACCACAGGAGCCTGTACTCATAATCAATCAGGAAAGTTGATATTCTTTCATTCATAAACCTTTTTTTAGAAATCTATAATGCATAATACATAAATATTAAAAGAAGATTTTTGTAATTGATTTAACAAATGAAAGAAATGAAGTAATGATGACACTACATAGGTTAGACAAAGAAATAATTAATAATTAGTTATTCTCATCTATCATAATTTAGTTGTCAAATAACAATTAAAATAATTATTATTGGCTACTATATGTGAATGTAAGTTGAGTCACTATTGTTATTCAAGGAAAACTATTCCACCTAAAACAACTTGTTCTTGGTTAGTACGAGGGTAGACTTTCACTCATGTGAGACGCTTCTATGTCTTAGATTGTTAACTTGTTTCTTTATGTCCTGGTAAGACAAACTCTTAGCTAATCAAAAGAAGTATTAGGTCTTACTCCAAGACCAAAAGGAACTTTCAACATAAATAGTATCCATAAGAAAGTCACTATCCATTGTGATCATTATTGAAGTTATTTCTAATTAGATAATATATTTTTTAATAATAATAATAATAAATAACAAAACCAAATAATCAAATAGCAATGAAGTTTAATTGTATATACTTTGAAAACAAAGGCTACAATTGATCTGAGAGTCACACCACTCTAAGATAGTTACTTTGAAAAAGACAATGAATCTTGGGCAAAGTTAATTTTAATAATTTATTGACAAATGGGAATAAATTATAAAGGAAGGCTTTTTATGAACAAAATTAAAAAAATGATATTATAACAAGTGTTGCGTGGCAGCGTAGTCCCTGCTAAGTATCTTATAAGGTTATTTTTGGAAAATGGGGAGAGTCATGTAATATTGTTAAGAAAACTTGTATGGCGAGTTGTGACTAAGCAAAGCAGTGCCAATCTCTTTCGAACATGTGTCTTGAGTTGTCACTGGTAAAAGAATAATCCATGTGCATTGGGAAGGGTGCGAAGGTAGTGGGGATGCAAGGCAACGATAAATGATTTGAAATATTTGTGAAGCCGGGTAGAGTGAAGCTTGTGAGCTAGAGGAATTGTATAGCACAGAAGTTTTCGGTGCAAAATGTGCATCACGAAATTGTAGATGGCGGAAGTTCTGGGTGCAAGATCTATAATAGCGCCAACCCGACGATCATCTACTATAAATTTGGCTAACTATGAAATTTTAGATCACCGAAGTTTGTGGTGCAAGATGTATATCACGGAAAAAGGGGGAAGAAAAGTTTGGTTACGACAACCCAACAACTAGGTATGAAAAGCACCGACATTGGGTTGGACTCCCGTATACTTGAATGAATTTTTTTCTTATTAATTCCAATGAGAGAACCTGTATGCCGAGTTGTCGATAGTAAAAGTATAACGAATGTCCATTAGGAAGGGCATTAATGTGGCGGGGATTGAAGAGAGTGATAAATGGTTTGAAAGTTTTGTGAACCAGGGTTGAATTGTAAATGACGGTAGTGTTGGGTCCAAAATGTATATCACAGAAGTGTTGTGTGCAACATGTATATCATGGAAGAGGGGGCATAAGAATTCGATAGGGCTAATTCATGACAAATTATAGATTACGGAAGCTTTAGGTGAAAGATGTATATCGCGCACTTGTAGATGACGAAAGTTTTGGGTGTAAGATTTATAATAGAGCCAACCCGGGGGTTGTTTGGACTCCCGTAAATCGTTGTTGAATGCGTTTTTTTGCTTATAAATGCCAATAAGTGAACCAAAATGTATATCACGGAACATGGGGCATAAAAATTCGATAGCGCTAATTCGCAACCCCACAGAGAGATAATTGGGTAAGTGTTGAAAGGAACTGCGGTCAGTTGGGCTCATGATAAGATGATATAGGACCAATCCACAAGTTCGAAAAAAGTCAGGTTCAAGTTTAAATATATTTATTTAAATTGTATTTATATTAATGTATCTTAATAGATTATTTGTGGTCCAAATGTAAACCAGGTTCCAATATGTGGACGAATTGTAGACCACAGAAGTTTTGGGTGCAAGATGTATATTGCAGAACTGTAGATGATGCAAGTTTTGGGTGCAAGATTTATAATAGCACCAACCCAGGGGTCGGTTGGGTTCCTGTAAATCGCTATTGAATACATTTTTTTTCTTATTAATGCCAATAAGCGAACCTATGCATTGAGTTGTCACTAGTAAAAGAAGAATGAATATGCATTGAGGATGGCAAGAATACCCTCTTCCGTGTTACATATTTTGCACTGAAATGTCCAATATATACAATTTAACACTCGGGGCCTTACGTCTCCTCGGGAACCCTTGTCACCCTATTTTGAAGCTCGTTCGACTTCTTTCCACACTTGACCATTTATTGACACCTCTTTCGCGGATCGTCGAGCTCGCGGGTTTAGGAAATTTCCAATTTATAGTTGTTGTTTCCTGTGCCTGCTACCTTCAGAGTTATTTCCAAGTATATGAAATATGTATACAACTTCTCCAAAAACATACAAAAAATATCTTGCTAGGAAATGGAATATTTATTGTAGATTTGAATATAAACCAAATTCTCGTTTCTTTTTCCCCTCTACTCTCTCTTTATCGTTACTTAGTCATTTTTCAGGAAATGTATCAATACACGCATTGGCAGACTCACGAGTTCACATTTGCGCTCGTGCTTTTATATCGCGACTCTGACGGACTGCTAGCCATTGGATGCTTAGCCACTTTTCAGATGGCAGATTCTCGGGCAGGCAGGCTCTATATTGAACTTCCATTGTTTCGTGACCTACAAACAACACCCGGACCTCTGCGATATAAAAATTTGTTGTTGCACTCCCACATCATACCATCTTCCGTGATACACAATTTGCACACGAAAGTTCTGAGACCTGCAATTTCATCTTTGGTTTCTCACATCTCCTGGGGAACTATTGTCACCCCATTTTGAAGCCCCTGCGTCCGCTTTCCATATTTTTCCTTTTCTTGGAATCTCTTTCGCGCCTCCAATTCCATACTTACCCAAATTTTTCGCTTGCGGATTCCTGGACAGGTGGAGTGCACTTCCAGTTTTCCTTGACTTGCAAACAACCCCTGGGCTTCCACGATATACAAATTGAATTCTGGACTCCTACATCAACCCCTCTTCGGTGTTACTCAATTTGCACTCAAAAATTTTGATCAATACAATTTGACCATCAGGGCCTCACGTCTCCTCGAGAACCCTTTTCAGCCTATTTTGAATCCCATCTGACCGCTTTCCATGGCAATTTCTTGCAATATATTTCACGGATCGTCGGGTTTCTAGGTTCAGACAATTTCCAATTCCTAGTCGTTGTTTTCTGTGCCCGCCACCTTCACACTTCTTTCCAAGTATATGCAATAAGTATATAAATTCTCCAGAAACATGCATAAAATATATTTCCAGGAAATTGGATATCTATTACAGAAGTGAATATATTAACCCTTCTTTTTCGTCTTCTATACTTAACCAAATTCATGTTTCTCTTTTCCCTGTACTTTATCTTTTCATTACTTAGTCATTTTTACAAAAGTTTTGAACTTGAGTATAGTGAAGATTGTGAATTGCAGTGGTTTGGGGTCGAATTGAAAATGACGGAAGTGTTGTCTTCAAAATGTGTATCACAGAATTGTTGGGTGAAAAATGTATATGGCAGAAGTGTTGGGTGCAAGATGTATATCACGGAACACGCGGGATAAGAAATTGATAGCGCTAATTTGGGACGCCACTGTGAGATAATTGGCTAAGTGATGAAAGGGATGGTGGTCAGTCGATCTCTTGATGTGGATATATAGATGGAAATGAGGATTTGTCAGTCCGCTAACCGGTCAACCCACGGGCAATCCAGAAGCCCGAGAAAGTCAGGTTCAAGTTTAAAGGGATTTTGTTTTTGTTTATTTAAAATATATTCATATTAATGTATCATAATATATTATTTGTGGTCCAAATGTAAACCATGTTCGAATTTGAATGGTGTTTTGGGCTCACAATTTTTGCTCAAACCCACAAGCAATAGAGAAAAAAATATATGAATTTACATTTTGTATATCGAAGAATATTCTAAAATATAGGAAGCTGCAATATATGCACAATATAGAACCAAAACATGTACAGGGAAATGAGTTAAATTTAAGAATAAATATAAATTTCAAATAACAAAACCAAACATTGAAGATCACCATAGAACAACCTCAAATATTTATATTTAGATAAACTGGGTCACAAAATACATTTGAGAATATTTCCCAAAGACAACTGTCTTCGAATTTAAAAAAATATATATAGTTCAGTACATATTCTGTGAAATAAAAATGTGTTTTCCAGAATGACTCTGATTGGGACTGTTGCGGACTACAAAGCAAATATGTACAAGAACGAAGTTTGTATAAAGAAGAAAGTCGGCAATGGAAAACAACAAAACCTGGCAAGAAGAAAGAGAAAATTGTCAGATCTCGGTTAAATCTTTGTTAGAGTAAGCAGATGAAGACAAGAAAATGTAATCAGTATCAACTTACTATGATGGTGTCCCATGCCTTGGCATTTTCTCGTTGATGTCCTTTTATGGATTTCCTTAGCTTTGACCTTCATTGGTAATTTGGTTGACAACCTTTTCGAACCATTCTTCGATGTAGCTCCTCATGGATGCCACGTTGATTTCATGCTGAATTTTTATATTGAATAATTCACTTTCCAAGTCGCTTAGATCAATAGACAAGTTGTGCAATGCTTGTTGAATATCTTGGTTTTTAATCGCATAACTGACTAGCCAGGTTTTCACGTCATCTTCACCATATTCAAGAATTCCATAGAAATTTTCAAATGATAGTCTTTTATAGATATGAAATTGATCATCAAATGTTTGCTTGGTTAAAAACAACGAGTTGAATATCAATTTCAGGTCCTGAACTTCATCGGTACTAGCAGCTATATCTATCTCAGTTAGCTTCTTAAATAGTTTGTCTCTTCTAGATATGGTCTGGATACATTCTTGAATGATACCATTCAGGTTCTTTACCTTTTCTTTCCATCACGTGTGTAGCTGGTCTATTCTATCCAGGGAAGGGAGATCCTCCTGTATTCTTTTGAATTTCATCATACCGATAACTTTAACACCAAATGGTAAAACTGCATCGAGGTAGAAACCTTGCTTTTTCTTGAGATCTTCTTGCAGATACTCATGAAAAACATGCGCTCTTGTTCCAAAAGAGACCATATTCTTTGACATCTCCCAAGCCTATGTTATTAATTCCATTCTTCTGTTTATATTCTTTTCCACATAGCCTCAAGCCGATGTGAGAAGGCTTGCTGATCCTTTTAACTTTGGCACAGGCGCGGTGGGCCCGACCATTGCCAAAGGAGTAGAAAACAATGGAAGAGGCATTAGAGTTGCCTCCAATTCTTTGATTCGCTCATTTAACATGACATTTTTCGTTTCAAGGCCACTAATAGAGTTGTCTAGAGAATATCCAGTTTTTCGGTGTATCTAGGAGATCTGGGAAGGATGGATGTTGTGTAGGTTGATCTCTGAACGATATTTCCCTTTCTTATTCTTTACATCTCTCTTTTCAACAATCAATTTTTTGGATTCGCTGTAAAAAACAATGCTCTAAAATGCAAAAGACTCTTCTTCGTCCAATGTATCTATGGCAATTATTTCCATCCCAATATTTTGTGGAGCAGTGCTCTCCAGGTGGTTGTCGTCAGGGAACATTTTGTCAATGTCAATTTCTAGTTCCATATCATCGAGGGAGAAATCGTGGATATCAATTTCTCCCCTTGGTCCCTCATGTTATTGGACTATTGTTTTCCTTTTTTTGCTCACAGTAAGTTTGTGACAAATTTCAATTTTTCCAGAGGGAGGGTTCTTATCTCCTCCTTCTCCTGAAGAACTATGTGTGACTTTGTTACTTGATTAGGCTATTGGATTACTACTATGATATGCTATGGTCTTGGGTGCGGCGGTTGAGGATTGGGCACTTTTTTCACCCGAGCCTTTTCGGTTTTGCTTGTGCGAATCATTGGTACTGACACCGAGTTCATTCAGGATAGTGTCAGTGAAATAACTGTTGAAGTGGTTACTAACCATGAGATCCCCAACTTTCCAAGGAAGAGAGATGAATTGAACTTTTTTTTTCATGGAAAAAATGCAACCAGTAGATGTACTCCCTTTCTATTCCAACAAAAAATATTGTACTAGATATGTGACATGGAAGGAAGGATTTTGTTTAGACCCAAAAATCCTTATAACATTATAGTTCTCCATTTCTTCTAATGTTCCCTTCCTATCCAGGAAGATTGTCAACTAGCCAGAAAACCGGGGAAAATACTTTCCAAATATCAATGCTTTAAAAAATGAAACAAAATCATTAAAGACTTTATAAAAATGTTGGCAAGCATCGTGTATCCATAATATCTGGCACAAGAATGTTATTGGGTCAAATTCAAAGTTCAACTTCTTACACATAGATAGTCCAAGAAATGGATAGCAATTCGCCATGATGAAAATTAAATAAGATGACATAAATAATTTCTTCTTCTTTCTATATTGCAATAACTAGGAAGAGATTTCAATGGAAATCAACTTGTCGCAATGGAATATGGCTTGTTCCTTGACCGTAAAATATAAAATATACAGAATCATCTGAGAGATGCCGACTGCACTTTCTTGTCTCGTTATCCTCGTGAAAATCCATGAAATTTTCCGAAAAAGGTTTTTAAACGCGTTAACTTGTAATATGGATATGTCCTGGGGAGCGGGCACTGGGTCCTGTAAGAACTTTGGCAAGAGGTCCAATTCATTACCATGCTTATTTAAGAACTGTATGAAATTCTCACCCTTGAAAGTAGGCATTGGGTCGGGAATTGTTAACATCTTTCAAAATACTTGAGGCGATAGGAAGACTTGGGAATGGTTTCCCATCTGGATAATCCGATGGTTCAGAATATAGTTCTCGGCGCAACACGTGACCAAGTCCTTAAAGTAAAAAAAACCGGGGACACATTCTTCCACTGCAATTTCAGATGTCAAGATAACTTTCTTCTGGGCAGAAGTGGATGAGTAGTAGTCATAATCTATGGACCACTAAAAACTCTGGTCCTCTCACCCGAAAATATTCAAGGTATCTCCACAGAAATATTGTTGAGATGTAGCAATAGGTGATGAGAATGTTCCTTTGTTCCTCATTGTATTTAAAATGGACGTTGCAACATCATAATATAATCTCCATTAAATCTTGGTTCAATGTGTTTTAATGGGATATGTCCTCAGCCTTTTCACCTTTTAATGCCAATCTTTTCAAAGCTAATAAAAGCATAATCAATTTACACTGGGAAAGTGTGCGGAGATGGCAGGGAAATCAAGAAAGTATGGAAAAGCGAGGAAAACATTGCCAGCTATGTAATATACCTGGATCTTGACAAAATCAAGTTTAATTTAGAAGATAATTTGTTATATTTACTTAAACAATTTTCATATTATTCTATTTTATTAGTGTTCTTTGTGGCCCAAATGCAAACTATGTTCAAATTGGAAGGGTGGAGCAACATTTTCATATGCAAGCATACTCTCAAATATGTGAACCTGTAATATATGCACAGTACTAAAGAGGGGCATCATGTCAACACCTTTGTAGATGACAGTGGGTGAGCACAATATTGAATTCTTGCTATTATGACGCCTTAAAAAAACTAAAATAACCAACATTTTTTTGTGAATTCAAGATTGACAGAAAGAAACTAATCAGATTCCATAATATTCTCCCATTAATGCATTTTAATGGGAGATTTCCTCACACTTTCCGCTTATTAATGCCAATATTTTTGAACATCTGCGGTGAGCTGTCACTAGTAAAATCATAATTAATGTGCATTGGGAAGGGGCAAAGGTGGCGGGGATGGAGGGGAGTTAAAGATGCTTTGGTACTTTTTTGACCTTGGGAGTCTGTGGTGGAATTGTACATCACCCAAGTTTTGGATGCAAGATGTATACTCCGAACACGGTGAATGAGAGTTCAATAACGCCTACCCCAGAACCTGCGGCCATAAAATTGGTTAAGGAAACGAAAGCGGTCGGTCGAACTTGTGATGTCAATATATAGATGGATATACAATTTGTGAGTGTACAACTTGGAAACCCGTTATCATAGAAATGTGACTAAGTATAGAAGAGAAAAAAAAGAAGGGAGCGAAGAACTTTATGCTTGACAGAAGAACACTTTGTTTGATAATTGTCAAGTGATAGGAACACATCGACTATGGGGCATGAGACACTAGAAAATTTGGGTCATTTTGTGACGGTTATTTCGACGCTCTTGCGATGTTATGTCGTGGATATTGCGATGAATATTGAGTCTCTGAAACGTCATTTTATGGAACGTGGCAACTTCGACTAACTTGAATTAACGTCGCAAGAGCGACGACTTTAGGGAACTTCTCACAATTGCTACAAAAAAAGAAATATCGTCACCAATACGAAAATATAGGCAAACCAAGTGAAACTAACAATTCATCTCAATTGCGACAACCATTGAGA